>VUQH01012816.1:12070-35649 GCA_015106775.1 Etroplus canarensis
GGATTAATCCACACTGGTAATTTGGCAAAGGTTTTACACCAGATACCCTTCCTGATGCAACCCTCCATGGTGAGAGGGGCTTGTGTCCCCACCTGGAATCAAACCAGTGTCCTTTGGCTTTTTGGGCGAATGTGTAAACCACTACACTACGGTGACACATTTCAGATAAAATACAGCCTATTCAGAATTCTCCTAAAGGATTGTATTATGTATATAGAGCACTTTAAATGCACCTTTGGCTGCTTCCTTGTATTTTCCACAAGGGGCTGCCACAATGGATTAATCCGCATTGGTAATTTGGCAGAGGTTTTACACCAGATGCCCTTCCTAACGCAACCCTGCATAGTAGGAGGGGCCTGTGTCCCAGCCTGAAATCAAACCAGGGACCTTTCACTTGTGAAGTAAATTTGTAAACCCCTGCACTACGGAGCACCCAGAGTGCCAAAATTAATAAGAAAATAAATGAAACAACTTGGTAATTAAATATGCTCTTAAATATACCAAAATAAATGAGAAAATACAAGAAATCAATATTCCTGTTTTAATTTGTTTTTGTATGTGTTAACCTAAATTCACATCTTCAAATTTTATTTCTTTTATTTCATCTGAAGTACTTATTCCATTTATTTATGTTAAGCCCCTGTCGCACCTTGACAATTTAACCAGTTTCTGCTCACGTATGTAAAATTTGGCAAATACGCTGGTATACGTTAAATAAGTTATTGGTACGTTTTTTATAAGGTAAGAGCACGTTGGTATACGTCGTAGTACAGTGAGTTCGCCGAAAAATTTTGAGCATGCACAAAATGTCTGACATACGCCATCATATGGCTCATACGTCCCGCATCTGTGGGACATAAGTTGTAGGTAAGTTATGTGATCATTGACACTCATTCACACATGTTACTGGTAAGTGACTCATAAGTCGAAATACGTCGAGATAATGTCTGACGTACCCAAAACTTATTTCTAACCTATGTGTAACTTATATTGAACCTATCTCCAATGCATATTGATGTATGTAGACGTATTTGACGTGTTTCGAACGGCCACAGCACTTACTGAATGGGCTGAGAGTAGGTGTTGGCTACGCTCTCGCTCTTTTTCGCACTCTCTCACCTGGCCAGCTCCTGGCTCTGGGAGTTCCCTCCAGCTGACAGCAATCTACAGACTCACCTGCCACTACTCATCAACGCCAGACTGTTCAGTTTCCTCTGTCTCCTTCAGCTCTCCCTCGTCACTATTCCTGGCTATTATTCTTCCTCTGACTTTCTGCCTATAGTAACTCCAATGCTTAAGACTGAGTACAAGCTTTTATTACTTTAGAGACTGTAAGCGTTGCTTCTCGCACGGCATTTGGAGCCTGTGTTGTTTTCTGTTTGGACCTGTTTGGTGTTATTTCTTTGGAGCCTTTGTAAGCAACTGTTGCTGCTAGCCCTTGTGTTGTTGCTTCACGCTTGTGTTTGCAAGCCTTAGTTTTGTTTTGATTCTTGTCCTTTCCTGCATTGTAAGCTAACCTCAGTTGCATTGGTTTTCCATCTGTGTTATTATTAAAGCATTTGTCAGCTGGCTTTGTTGTGTACCTGCTTTTGAGTCCGTAAATAAATAAATTGTGAAATTATGACAGTTCTTAGAGTTTTTCTTCGGCATGATGGTGATGTTGATACTGTAAATAGGGTACAACGTGCTATGCATGCGTTGTGAATGCTGGCAAGCCACTAAGCATTCTTTGGTATGGGTTATCTTTAAGTTATCGAAACGTTCTATGTGAGTTATTAATACATTATGTACACGTCCACAATTTTTTAAAAAACATCATAGTTCTGCATATGCCAGCATTTTAGAGAAATTTTGATGCCTCGGCATATGCTGGTTAAATCGTCAAGGTGTGACAGGGGCTTTAGCATTTTCACAAAACAGAAATATCAGTTTGTCACAATCTATAAAGTCTGCATCCATTTCAAATGCTACTTTGATTACTTTATTAACATGCACTCACCTGTCACTTCATTAGGTACATCTTGCTAGTACCAGGTTAGACCCCCTTTTACCTTCAGAACTGCCTTAATTCTTTGGGGCACAGATTCAACAAGGTGCTGGAAACATTCCTCAGAGATTTTGGTCCATATTGGCATGGTGGCATCACACAGTTGCTAGAGATTTGTTGGCTGCACATTCATGATGTGACTCTCCCATTCCACCACATCCCAAAAGTGTTGGATTCAGATCTGGTGAATGTGGAGGCCATTTGAGTACAGTAAAGTTATTGTCATATTCAAGAAATCAGTTTGAGATGATAGAAGTTTTGTAACATGAGACGTTACCCTGCTGGAAGCGGCCATCAGAAGATGAGTACACTGTGGTCATAAACGAATGGGTATGGTTGGTGCATAGCCCAGGTTGGCTGTTGTGTCTAAATGATGGGCAATTGGTAATAGGGGGCCCAAAGTGTGACAAGATAATATTCCCCACATCATGACACCACCACCACTAGCCTGAACTGTTGGTGCAATGCACGATCGAGCCATGTTCAAAGTCATTTAAATCACCTTTCTCCCCCATTCTGATGGTCGATTTGAACTTCTGCAGGTCATGTTAACCATGTCTACGTGCCTAAATTCACTGAGTTGCTGCCATTTGATTGACTGATTAGATATTTGCATTAATGAGCAGTTGAAGAAGTGTGTCCATTGAAGTGGCGGGTGAGTGTATGTTAAGTCATTTTATTAGGGTTTTTTTGTTAGTTTTAGCAGTTTTAGTCCTTCACAGTGCGTGACAAAGCTCAGCCACTAATGTGCCATCTGTATGGACTACTTTAATTGTATTAAGATACAGGAAAATAAAAACACAGAGGTATTGTCGAAACAACGTGTCCATTGTGTTACATCATGTTTTACAGCTGCAGCAATCAGGTACTGCCACCTAACAGGTTGCCTTTTGGATTATAATGTAATCCAATTTGCCTTCTAAAATGTAACAGGAAAAAAAAAATTCAAACCATTTTTGCAATATTGGCAGATTTTATTAATTTTTCCTTCCTTTGTGTTCTTACTGAAAGGTACTTAACTGGAATGGTGGACAAGCGAACCCTGGAAAAATATGAAAGGGAAGCAAAAGAAAAAAACAGGGAGACATGGTGAGTCACTCACAAGCTTAGCACCATCAAAATTATATGAGAATTTTTCAAGCAAATATGTCAGATGTTTTGAACGTTATGAATGAACATGGTTTTTGAAGGTACCTGTCGTGGGCTCTGGACACAAATCAAGAGGAGAGAGACAAAGGGAAGACAGTTGAGGTTGGAAGAGCTTACTTTGAGACAGAGAAAAAACATTTCACCATCCTCGACGCCCCTGGACACAAGAGCTTTGTCCCCAATATGATTGGTGGGGCATCACAAGCTGACCTGGCAGTCCTGGTGAGGTGGATCTTTAATCACATGGACAGTACACAATCATAAACATAACAGAAATTTATGCAGACTTAAGTCTTCTCTTCTGCCCTGTCAGTTTATATCATCTGATTTATCAACAGGTGCCTTCACAAGTTGATTCAATAAAAAGGATTCCTCTAAGTATTTGTCACTGTCTTATTGGTTTTTGTTAGGTGATTTCAGCAAGAAAAGGGGAGTTTGAAACAGGATTTGAAAAGGGTGGACAGACACGGGAACACGCCATGCTGGCTAAAACAGCAGGAGTTAAACATCTCATTGTCCTGATCAACAAAATGGATGACCCCACTGTCAACTGGAGCCTAGAAAGGTGAACTAGGCCTCAATTTTAGTTAGATTGCATGTAAATTTTAATGTTTATTTTGTACAACAGAAAAACACACTACCTATAAAAATATTAGCGTTTATTTTGGGCTTCAGAATTTCAACAGTTGTTTAAGTGACCAATTTAATTTTGTTTCATTTATGGTTCCAGTGTGATAGGTTGTTGTTGTGTTAAAAAATACAGTGTTAGACACTGAAAAAATTATATTAAATGGTTAATTAGTATTTTTGTTTTCTTCTTGCAGGTATGAGGAGTGTAAGGAGAAGCTGGTGCCATTTCTAAAGAAGGTGGGCTTCAACCCTAAGAAGGACATCCACTTTATGCCTTGCTCTGGACTCACAGGTGCCAACCTCAAGGACCCTGTACCTGAATGCCCCTGGTACACGTAAGTCTGCTGTCAGAATAGGCCTGGAAGTCATTAGTACTTTCTGATTATGTCATTCTATTTATATTTCAGTACATTCAGATCTATTTCATGCCAGAGTTGTTAAGTCTATATTTAAAATCTGAAGTATTTTCCTGCTGAATGAAGAGTATGAAATGCTGAGAGCATGGTTCAGTCTCTTATTTGTGTGTGTGTGTGTGTGCTTATTTAAAATGCAAGCTAAGTGCCTAGCTGGAAGACAAATCAAAAAGAAAGGCACAGATATGTAGATCAGTAGCTGACAAGATCTGGGATTAAATGTGATGTGTTTAGTGATAAAAGTGGAACAAAGTTAAATAAATTAAAAAAGTTAAAATATCTAAAAATATTAAAGTATGCCCATTAATGCAAGTTAAATAAATACATACATACATACATAAATATATACATACATAAGCTTGAGCTTGATGATTGATGATTGAGATTTGAGTCTAGCTATTATATCACCAGAAAAGAGTAATAACAGTTTTGAATGCCATAATGATCATAACTAGAAGAGCTCATACACTACCAATTCCCTATTCCATCATTTTAGAGAAAGTTCTTCAGATCTGTCCCTAAATGTAATGGGGGTTCTCCTCAGTCCATGCTCCATGAAATTTGTTATTTTTTTGTAATTCAACAGGATAGTTTTTGTGTAGTCTTAATGGCAGACAAACAAACAACATCTGCAGAAAAAGAATGTTTTTCACAGGACTCTGTGAAGTCCTGTGAAAAACTGAGTACACGCTGTGATTCAGTAGCTTGTTGAATAGCAGCAATAATGTGAAATGATCTTTTTCTGTATGACTTTATCGGTCTGTCACGTCATTGTGGTGGAATTTTGGCCGAATCTTTAGTAACAGCATTGCTTTAGTTCATAGAGGTTTGTTGCCATTCTTTTATACTAAGCTCTCTTAAGGTCCTGCCACAGCATTTCAATGAGGTTAATGTCTAGACTTTGACTGGCCCGTTGCAGAATCCTAATTATTTTCTTTTTCAACCATTCTGTTGTAGATTTGCTGCTGTACTTGGGATCATTTTCCTCTTGCAATGACCAGTTTTGTCTGAGCTTTAGCTTTCAGACAGGTGGCCTCACATTTGACTCAAGAATACGTTGGTATTCATTTTCACCTTAATGACTGCAAGGTGCCCAGGTCCTGTGGCTCCATAACAAGTCCAAATCATCATCCCTCCACCACCGTGCTTGACAGTTGGTATGAGGTGTTTGTGCTGATATGCTGTGTTTGGTTTTCACCAATGGCTCTGTGCTTTATGGTCAAACATCTTCACTTTGATCTTATCTGTTGAAGGACATTGTTCCAGAAGTCTTATGGTTTGTTGAGATGCAGCTTTTGAAACCTAAGCCATGCTGCCATGTTCATTTTAGAGAGAAGAGGCTTTCTCCTACCAACCCTTTCAAACAAGCCATACTTTTTCATTATTTTTCTAATTGTACTGTTAATAAGTTTAAGATTTAAAATGCTAACGGAGGTCTTTAGAGTCTGAGATGTTGCCCTTGGGTTTTTTGCAGTTTCTCTGAGCATTGGACGTTCTGACCTTGGCATAAATTTGCTGGCTCATCCACTCCTGGGAAGATTATGACATTGTGTTAACACATGCCTGAATTCTCCACACCAGCAAACTGCCAAAACTCTGCTTTTTATAGAGGTGGTCACACTGGCTGATGATCAATTAATTAAGTCCATTTGATTAGCAGGATAGAGAGTTTCTATTAAACCTGCTGTAGATAAGCGGATGCAGTGAGCTTTTGCACTATCAACACGCAGTCAGGCTGTCCTTAAGAGCCAGAACACAATACACCAAACAGAGCACAGTTAGGTCATTGTACTCCACCAGGTCTAAACCTTTCAAAAAACAGGGAAACCTCACCAAGAGAGGGGTCAATTCCACAAACACAACACTAATCATTCTTACCAACATGAAAGTAATAAATAGCATACTAATTAGTCCTTGTCATTATCCTTCTCATCACTACTTCATTCACTTCATTTTATTACCTCATACCTAATGACAGTTTAGATTAAAATTGATAGCCTTCATCACTCCTTTAGTCATCTTTGCAAACATAACAGTGATTCTGAAGTACATAATAATCACATTAGCCATGATAAAGCTTAGGTGCTGGTGATAATGGAGGTGATAGGACAGTTCTTATTCCAAGTAAGTAGGTAATACTGTGTGTGTAAGTGTCCTCCATAGTGTAGTGGTTTACACATACACCTCACATGCCAAGTCCCCAGTTCATAATCGGGAGGAGGCCAGTGCACTCCTAATGCCTGTCCCCAACTCAGATAAATCTGTGCCAAATCACATATGTGGGTTCATGTATCTACCCCATGTGGAAAAAAGGAGCAGCTGAAAGTACCTTCTATGCTACAAGCTATATACTGCATAACATGGGTCAAAAGTGACCCGACTGAAGTTGTGCAAGTAAGAAGTGAGAACATGTCGTCCATCAGAGGGTTAAAGTAGCTTTCCATCATTCACAGTTCAAATTAATTCTTATTTATTTTATATTAGGCTTTGGTGCAGCCCCTCAGTTAGTCTAAGCTTAAACAAGCTACTTTAGTTCCCTTCCCCCTCCATTTAGGTCAGCTTTTTCTCCGTCTCGCTGCCCTAGCAAACAGAAAATTTGAATGTCAAGTGCCTGAGATGACCATATTAGGGATATTGGCCCTCATGCCACCATTCAGATCCAAGAGTGGGAAAAAAACTTGAAACTATGCATTTACAGCAGTCTTAAGCCTGCTCTGATTCATATTTGAAACTTTGGCCATGTTTAATATGATCGTCAGCTAAAGTAACAGTAGATGTATGTAACAGAAAATAATAACGAACATGGTAGTTACCCTTTAAAAATGGGAGATAAGGATTGCATGAATTAAAAGTTGACTGGAGTTGTTGTGAAAAACTGGTGTGTATAAGTTTGTGCTGTGTTTTTTGCCTTTGTGCTTGTGCTCTTAAGTCCTGGAGAAAAAAAATGAGCAGATTTGTTCTCTGTTCTCTGTCCTTTTGTTTATTTGCTTTTTAAAACATTTTTGTTTACGGACTGCTTTGTGTGAAGTCTAGATTTGACCAAATGCTGGCTACAATAAAAAATTTTTATTGTTGTTTAACTGTTATTTTGTTCATTTTCTCAACAGGGGTTTGCCATTTATTGCCCACCTGGACAGCTTGCCAAATTTCACTAGATCAAGTGATGGACCTGTTAGACTACCCATCGTAGACAAGTACAAGGTAAGCAGCTGGAAGCCTTTGATTCCCACTTTTTATGAGATGAAAACTGAAATCATTGGCAGCTTGTCTTCTGCACCCGCACAGAGGATGAGTGGGTGTAAAATTTCTTTTGGTTTGTGCTCACTTGGCCAAAATCCTTTCTGCTCCCTCGTCAGTTTGTCATTTTGCTTCCTCTTGGGTTGTTCCCAGAACACACAGACATGCTCACACACAATAAAGCACGCACATTCTGCGGCCTGTACATAGTCATTCCTCTTTGAGAGAATTCAGCTTCTTGGCGCCCAGCTTGGGTTAGATGTTGGAAGCTTTTCAACACACAAAGCAAGCACTTTTGGAATTTGAGTTTTTTTAAAACAAAAACTCCACACATTGACCAACTGCTCTTTCCGTTCTTCATATGTCATCATCTGTCTTTATTATGTTTTCTTTCTCTCCCTGTGATTGCATAAGAGCCCTATGTAGCAGTTATATGACTAAGTAGCCTCAACTGGTGTTCTCCTGATGTAATGGGATTATGGTTCAGTCAACTGGATGCTGCATGGTCACTGGGCCAAGACTTTGATACAGCAACCTTTCAGCTGAAGATAAAAAAATACCTTAATTATTTTGGTGGTAACTGGAAAACATGATTGTGATTCATGATTCTTTTTTTAGTGCCAATAGAACAGTGTCATATGTTATCCAGTGAGCTGCATAAGATTATAAAAGAATCACAGGAAGTCACTGTTGACCACAGATATGCATTGAACTTTTCCATAAACACTGTTTCGACTCTGACACCCAGCTGGGACGAGGGGCCCAAGCACAAGTGTACTCCTAGTGCTGTTCCCAAGCCTTGGTAAATAGGAGGGTTGCATCAGGAAGGTATCCGGTGTAAAGTTTTTTCCATATCAAATATGCGGAGTCATAATACGACTTCCATACCAGATTGGTCAAGGCCTGGGTTAACAACAAACACCTCTGGTGCCGTTAGCCAACAGGGTGCTGGTGAAAACCCTGCTACTGTTGGCCAAAGACAAAGGAGGGAGCAAGGGGGAAAGTGTGTTAGGGAGGCAGAGAGAGAGAAGGAAAGGTAGGAGGGTGTAGGTGAGAGTAGGGACTTTAAATGTAGGGACTATGACTGATAAAGGGAGAAAGCTAGCTGATATGATGGTGGATTTTCCAAAAAGGATGGAAATGGCTGTGGTGAACACATACTTCAAGAAGAGGAAGGAACGTAGGGTGGCTTATAAGAGTGGAGGAAGGTGCACACAGGTGGGCTATATCTTATACAGAGAGTGCAACCTGAAAGAGGTAGGAGAGAGATAAGAAAGAGATAAGAGACTGTAAGGTGGTGTCAGGGGAGAATGTAGCTAGGCAACATCAGATGGTGGTCTGTAGGATGACTTCAGAAAGCAGAAAGAGGAAGCGAGCGAAGGTAGAGCCAAGGATTAAATGGTGGAAGTTGAGGAAGGAAGAATGTTGTGCAGAGTTCAAGGAGGAGTTCAGGCTCTGGGTGGCAATGAAGAGTTACCAGATGATTAGGAAAGTGCACCTGAGGTGGTGAGGGAAACAGCCAAGAAGGTATTTGATGTGTCCTTTGGACAGAGGAAAGATCACAGAGGGTTCATGGATGTAGTGAAGGAGGACATGCGGAGGGTTGGTGTGACAGAAGAGGAAGCAAGAGATAGAGTGAGATGGAGGCTGTGGTGACCTCTAACTGCATCAGCCATAAGAAGAAGATTGTTTCAGTTCTCAGTCTAACACATTGACCTTATTTATAAAGGCGTAGTTTGCCATTTCAGGAAACAATGATTTCCTGTCTTGATGAAGGTTAGATTAGAACATCTTTACCACTCTGCTGTTGCTGTGGACACCAAGGTACTTGTACACCACCACATCAATATTCTGTCACAAGATAGACAAGGCTGTGTAGATGTAAAGTTGATCACCATCTCACAGGTCTTTTTCACATTCAGAAGCAGATGATTTCTCCCAGAGCACTGCACAAAGTCATCTGCTAGTGTGCTGTACTTCTTCTGCCCATCACATATACATCCAACCACTGCAGAATCGTCAGAGTATCTCTGTAGATGACATGCCCCAGAGTACTGAAAGTCTGAGGTGTATAAGATGAACAGGAATGGAGTCAGCACAGTCCTTTGTGGAGCTCCTGTAGTACACATAACCAAATCAGATAGAGCACTTCCCAATCTCATATACTGCAGCCTGTCTGTCAGGTAGTGAGTAAGCCATGAGATGACTGATATTTCCTGTAGCTTCACCTGCAGTAGCAGTGGCTGGATTGAGTTAAATGCACTTGAGAATTCAAATAAGGTGATCCTATCCATGCAGCTGTTACTATTTAGATGGGAGTAAGCTCTCTGCAGCATGTGGATGATTACATCATCCATTCCCAGATTTGGTTGAAATGCAAACAGCAGAGGGTTGGAAGATGTTTTTATGTTTGTACTGTAAATATGAAGTCACTCTGAACAGTCGGTTAGGTTAGCTAAACAGTGAGAAACAGCTGCCTGGCTCTGTTATAAGGAAACAGTATCAGCCAACAATTTGAAAAACAAAAACAGAAGTGAAAAAATATACATTGGTTTTATGTGGCGTTTTCTGTCGTACTCTCTCTTAACCTGACACGCAACTTCCTTAAACCTTTGCTCAAGTACCTCTGAAGATGATTAGATCTGTTTACCAAAATGTAGAACTATCTCTTTAATGTGTGCACATGAATGGAGAGACTTGTAGTAATTTTTTCCAAAAGGCCACATTTTTCTAAGGCTTGTGTCGTAACTATGTGCTAGACCGCATAGTGAAAGTGTAAGTATTTTAAGCTGGAATGTGTTTGCTGACTGTTTAAAGGGAATCTATTCTGCTCATTTCCAGCTAAATATTTTTATTCTTGGACTCTACTAGAGGTGCATTGCATGATTCACAGTTCAAATAAATTCTTATCTTATACTGGTACAAGATAAATAAGGTCCGGGCCCTTAGTCCATCCACGGTGTGAATTATGTAATTTGTGTCGTTGTTGTTGTTGTTATGCAGTTTTTCCCCTTGGATTAAAGTATTCTGATTCTGGTTCTGATTCTGAAACATGCTTTTTTTTTAGCTCTTTTCCCTTTCTTATTTTGTCACACAAAGGACAATGTATTCTATAGTTTGATGAAGCGAAGGTGAAGAGTTGTTTATAAATGTGCTTAATCAGTATATACCATCTGCTTAATATATCATCAACAATATAAAACTATTTATCTTCAAAACATTTACTTTTCATTAGCTAAGAAATACAACCTTGTCTGAGGCTTCATAATATTGCATTTTTCATATTGCAGTGGAGAAGCAACACAATACACAAAAATATCCTGAGTAACTGGTTTTTAATTGGTGTGCATCAAGGTTTAAACTTAATGTTATTCTGAATATAAACAACAGTGTTTCCCACACACAGATCTTACTTGGCCACAGGCAAAGTGTATTTATTTTTCATCCATTTGAGAAAACACCATCCACAGTTGATTTACTAGTGAGCAATCCTCAACTCTAACTGTGGATTTCTTTGCTCCCTTTCACCATGTGTTTACAGGATATGGGTACAGTTATCCTTGGGAAGCTGGAGTCTGGATCCATTAGTAAAGCTCAGCAGCTGGTCATGATGCCAAACAGGGTGAGTCCTTATTCTTGACTGAAAGAGGGTCCTGTAATTAAAAATATTCTGTTTCAGTTCCAGCGCCAGTCATATGCTCTAACGGTGCAGAAATATTGTCTTTATTCATAAAATTCACATATAGCTGTGTGTGGGTGTGTGTTGCAGCACACAGTGGAGGTATTGAGCCTGCTGAGTGATGATGTGGAGACAGACGATGCAGGTCCTGGGGAGAACCTCAAGTTGAGGCTGAAGGGGATAGAGGAGGAAGAAATCCTTCCTGGTTTTATCCTCTGCAGCCCTGACAACCTCTGCCACTCTGGCCGTACCTTTGATGCACAGGTAAAGAGTGGAGGATTGCTGTATTCTGATTTCCAACATCTGACTCTCATGGTTGAAGCTTTAGGCTACAACAGACAACCCCATTTATTCTGTTTTAATGCCAACAAATAAACTCCCCGCCACAGGCTCCTGTAATGAATCTGCTCCTATCTGTCTGCTGCTCTTTCATGTTAAACACAAAAACTCAATGATTCCCTTTGCAGATTGGCACTGTCATAAGGCAGTTAGCCAAAAGTCTGTTTTACCTATACATGTTCACAGCAAGTGTGCGCAGTAGCTCCCACAAACTAATAGCTGGGAATGACTGCTTTTTAAGTATGTCAGCTCAGCTCTAACAGTACGTATCCACAGGATGCCTCTTTTCCATGTTTCTCATTCATTGAGGCGTATTCTGATGGCATTTTGGGGTGTAAAAATTAGTCCTCGTCTGCATGAGGTTGAACGCTAGGCAAATCAGCAGCAACCTGTGCAACTAGCACATCTGAAAACCCAGTGTGTCAACTTACTGAGAAATGAGGACGTATTCATCAAATTCATGTTGTATTTCTTGCCTTGAAACAACTTTTCATCAATTATAAGAGAAGATTTTCACACAAGGCACCTTGTTGGTACAGTTTAAAATCTGGGAATACGTAGTACACCAGCACATCTACTCAGTTGCCCTCACAGTGTTTAGGATGCTGTAGGAGATTGGGGGGGAGTGCCTGGCAGTCATCTAGGTTGACTCTTTCTAGACACAGCAAGCATGTAATCCTGAGGCTGCACAACCTACTCCTGTGGTCACATACCATAATTTTCAGCTTATCCAGCTGAAGGACTAACGAGCTAATGCAATGGCAAGGTGTCAGTCTGTCCCTTCGTCCACAATTCAAAATAATTGCTAGTTTCCTACAGTATTGTTAAAATTTTAGTGAAGCTTGCACACCCTAAGGGGTCTTCACCCAAATTGTGCTGAAGGTCATGGTTGTCATTTTACTACTAATCACTACTAAGATTATTGGTCTTGATTTGTATTGTTCATAAAATGAGTGTTTGTGTGTATCCCTCTGCTGTCTACACATATAAATGCTGCCATTAGGTGTATTTATGGCATAATAATATCTGAAGCTAGGTAAGAGCAGGTCAAGAACTTGGACCATGTTGTCTGTGATATGACTGTGAGCCTCCTTGGCTTTTCAGTGGGTTTTCATTCTCATTAGTTTGTGCAGTACCGCCAACCAGATACTCTGTACCTCACACATAATATACTTAATTGTAGTGGATGGATCGTGAGCTAGATGAACTACTACATCATTGACAATCTGGGCTGATTTTAAAATTCTCTGAAATGTTCCTGTTCTTAATTTTGATTTGTATGTTTTAGATTGTCATCATTGAGCACAAATCCATCATTTGCCCTGGTTACAATGCAGTCCTTCACATCCACACCTGCATTGAAGAAGTGCAAATTACAGTAAGTTACTGCTGTGCTGTCCAGACTGTTGCTGAAATATTTTTGCAATAGTAGAATAAGTTGTTTAGATATTTCATTGATTTGCTGAGTCTGTATTTACTGATTGGCTTCCGGCCCGACTGCATTGTGGTTAGACTTGTCAAACTCTGACAACAGGCCTTAATCTGTCTGGTGGACAAGAAGACGGGGGAGAAAAGCAAAACACGACCACGCTTTGTGAAGCAGGACCAGGTTTGTATCGCCAGGCTCCGGGCAGCAGGAGTCATCTGCTTAGAGACCTTCAAAGACTTCCCTCAGATGGGAAGATTCACACTGAGAGATGAAGGTAAAGACACCATGGGTGCTTCTGTTTTCTTTTCTTTTGAACACACTGTTACTTCAGATGCTCTGAATGACCCTTTTGTCCCTGATTTTTCTTCATACCACCAGGCAAAACTATTGCCATTGGCAAAGTGCTGAAGCTGGTGCCAGAAAAGGACTAAATGCAGCAATGGCAGCATGCATGGAGTTCTTCCACTCGTCCCCAGAGGAGAAACGCTGCTAGAGCCGACCCAAACAGCTACTCTCTCGTTACACACAACTATGCTGAAGAGATGAACAATGACAAAAAAGGAGGGAAGAATAAAATCATGTCAAATGAGGAAAACATGACTGAATCAGTTTTTATGATGAACAATATGAAATGAGAGACCAAGTCCAGTGTCAGCTTTCTCATATTGAGAGCTCAGCTATGCCACTAATGTAGCTACATGTCCCCCCCACCCCCACCCCACCCTCCTTCTGTACTCCCAGGCCTGACCGCACTGTTGGCTGGCCACGCCATTTGTTTTTAGAATGGAGATGGATGCAGTGTTACTGAGTTTGGGGAAGAAAAAACAAAGAAAAACTCCAGAATGATTTCATATCCTGCAGAGTCAGCCTGTAATTATAATTTGCTATGTGCATCTCCCTTTTCAACAGCAGGATTAAGAATAGAGATGACATTTTATTTGGTTTTAAGGATTGCTGTACCAAAATTTTTTGTTTGGTCTCTCTCCACATGAGATGGTTTAATTGGATTGAGCTCACATACTACTCTGATGAACCAAGGATAAACACACTCACACAGACAGACCCACAAAGCTGTTACATAATCTCAATGGAAAATAAAAGATCAAGCTGTAACAAAAAAAGTGTATTTGTTTTATTTCTAGCACATATTTACAATAGAGATATATTGTGCTTATAAATATCTGAAATATCAGTATAACTATTCCTTTGAATGGTACATGGTAAGGATAAAAGTATTGGACCACACCTCTTCATCATTGAATTCAGGTGAATTATTCAGTCCCAGTGCCACAGGTGTATAAAATCAAACGCCTAGCCATGCAGTCCATCTTTACAAACATTTGTGAAAGAAAGGGTTGTTCTAAAGAGCTCACTGAATTCTGGCATGGTACTGCAATAGGATGCCACCATTCCAAGAAGTCAATTCATGAAATTTCTTCCCTCCTAGATATTCCACAATCAGCTCTAAGTGATATTATTACAGATTGGAAGCATTTAAGAACCACGGCAACTTGACCACAAAGTGGCAGACCACTGCTGGAGCAGTAGAAATGTTTTCTGTGGAGTGACAACTCACACTTCTCTATCTGGCAATATGATAGATAAGTCTTGGTTTGGTAAATGCCAGGAGAACCTGCCTGACTGCATTGTGCCAACTAAAGTTTGGTGGAGGGATAATGCTATGGGGTTGTTTTTATGGGGCTGGCCTGGGCCCCTTGGTTCCAGTGAAGGGAAATCTTAACGCTTCAGCTTACCAACATTGTGAGAATCCTTTGGGGAAGGTCCTTTTCTGTTCCAGCATGGCTGTACCCTTCTACACAAAGCAAGAATTTTTATCTGCCCTTTTTCTCATCTTTTAGTTTTTTCTTTATACAATATGGGGCCTTTTAACCTGGTTAAGAAAATATTCTTTTAATAGTGCATCTCTAATAAATTTGTTGGCAACTTTTGTTACAAAAATTATTGTTTTCAATGTGAAGCTGTCTCAAATGGCTACAGATTAGGGCATCTAAATGTCAGGGTTCTGTGTGAGTGCAGAGTGGACCCAAATGCAGGACTCTAGGAGGCAAGACAAGATTAACTGAAATTGGCCTTTATTTAGTCAAACACTTACTTGACTAGCAATACCAAAAGCATAAATCCAGACAAGGTGAACACAGGAACAAACCTCTCACACAAGTAGGGATCCAACATTGACAGTGTGACAAGAAGAAAGAAAAGGCAGGGGCATAAATGCACAAAGACAAACAAGAAAACATCACTGAAAGCGTGACACAAGACTAAACTTGACAAAAGACAGGAAAACATCAACAGGCCTAAATGATTAACAAAAGAAGGCTTACAAGAGTACAACAGGAACGCAACGATAGAAATAAAACAAGCCAGGGCTCAACTAGAATATAGAAATAAAACAAGGGATGCAATAACAGAATGTAAAACTAACAATATCAAAACTGAGGAAGAAGCACAGAACTCAAAAGCATAAAAGAACTCAAAAACATACAAAACCAAACTGCCAAACTCAAGACAATGACACTGAAAGTAAAAAAAAATGGAAGGAGTTGGGATAAATTTCAGAGAAAAAGCATAGAATTTTTTCGATTAAAGTTGTAAATTTATGAGGAAAAAGTGGCAAATTTGTGAATTTTTTTTTTTAATTTGCCAGAAAAATTAACTACATCTTTCGCTATTCAAGGATCAGTCACAAAGATTAGACACTGCTTGTACAATGGGGATGACACATGCTGAAGTGGAATGCGCACACTGAAAGTTAATTTACCAGAAGCTAAATCTCAAGTATTCCATTGTTACCAAATCCAGCTGAAAAGTAGAATTCAATAAAGTCATCCAGTGTTGACATAATGCACAGCAAAGGCAGTGAGTAAAGTGATGAGGTTCAATGATCAAAAAAAGCTATTCTCTGAGTTTTTTCTGACAAATTTGACAGTTTTTTCTCAAAAATGTATGACTTTTCTCTCATAAACTTACCATGTTTTTCTTGCAAATTTACCATGTTTTTCTTCCTAATTTTTTTCATAAAATTGTCGCTTTTTTCTGGCAAATATCACACTTTTTTCTTATAAACTTGTCACATTTTTTTCATAAATATGCCCATTTTTTCTCATCAAACTGGCATTTTTTTCTTGTAAATTTGTCCCTGTTTTTCTTATAAAATTGCCATTTCTTCTGGCAAATATCACACTTTTTTCTAAAAAAAAAATATGACTTATCTTATAAAATTGCTGGTTTTATCTCAGAAATCGCCACACAACAAAAGGTCCCTGGTTTGATTCCAGGTGGGGACACAAGCCCCTCTCACCATGGAGGGTTGCGTCAGGAAGGGCATCCGTCGTAAAACCTCTGCCAAATTACCAATGCGAATTAATCTCCTTTGGGGACCCCTGGGAGAATATAAGGGAGCAGGCGAAAGTACATTCTTTTTATCTCATAAATTTGCCACTTTTTGGTAAATTTGCCTTCTCTAAGCACAGATTTCAGAGGAACTACTTTTAACGACTTATTATAATTTCTAAGAGTTCAGTGAAGTTGGAATTTCAAACAATACTCTTCATTAGTAAAAAAAAAACTTCCTATCTTCGTTCATAAAATCAGTTTAAATTCCTTTAGAGTACCACGTGTTCTTCCACCCTCAAAGTACTTTGTCCACAGAAGGCTGGAGCTCGTACCAATAAAGTTTAACCCTTTTGTCTTCCGTGACGTAAGCAGTGTTACTGCGCATGCGTGGCACCGGCATGCACGTGAAGCAGACAGCATGGCTGAAAAAACAGGAATTGTGTTGGACCGTGCGCAGGTAAAAGTTTCTTTTAATCTCTTTTCAGCTTACTGTGGGTAAAATGAATTCTGAGTGAACGATTGTGTTAATCATGCTATGTGTCCGGCTGGCTGGCTGGCTGACTCCAGCTGCTTGCTTGCATGCATGCATGCTAGCGGGTTTAGCCATGAAGCTAGCTATTTCAGAACCACGCTGCTGGAACTGCTGCTGCGTTTGTATTGTAGTTTGTAACTGATGTTAATGTGTCTGACAGGTGAAGAAGGCCGTCCAAGCCTTGCAGGCTTTCTTGAAAACCAAGGCCACCGGAGACTCTCTGTTCCTGGATGAGACTCAGCAGATCAGCCTGCTCATTACCCTGTGGAAGATTCCCAAAGATGCTCAGACCATCCGCATGTGAGTCCACCAAAGTCGGACAGCTGTGGCTCCTCTGTAGCAGTACATTTTTCATATCTTAAAATAATTCCTTGATGTTGACTTTTGCCTTCAGAGTCATTGTGTGTTTCCATGTCTGTTCCCAGTCCTCTGCCTCACGGCCAGCGATTGGACACAGATGAGGTCTGCCTTTTCACTAGAGATGAGCCCAGAATGACCTCAGATCAGACCCAGAGGTTTTATAAGAAGCTGCTGGAGGAGAGGGGTGTCAAAAACATATCAGAGGTACATCCTTGTCTAAGTGCTCACAGGTTACTACAGCATTCAGGAAAATATAAAACTTAGGATGTGTTTATTTGCTATACTTTATTAATCCACATCTACACATGCAGTGAGGGAGGTCGGCATACAAGGCTGCCATTTCAGGCGCCGGGGAGCAGTTTGGGGGTTTGGTGCCTTGCTCACGGGGTGATGTCCTTATGGCCTCTGGTCCAGCTCCACTCACATGGGTCCAGGGCAGGGTCTTGGGCTGGTGGGTCTTGGGTAGCCACAGGCAACTCTCCAGCTACTAAATCCATCCTCCAACGCGCTGATCCATTGCTGTGGGATTTATGGTACAGTGCGAGTGTCTGTCTGTGTTGGTATTTACCTGTGTGGAACCAACGCAGTGGAGAATGGAACCAACATACTTGTGCAGTCCTCTAAAAAGCCAACAATATGTAGGTTGATTGCTGAAAGGTTGAACAGTAGCCTGGGACAGGAACAGGAGTGGGACAGGAGTATTGGCGAAGTTCCCAGTGTAGAGAGAAAAACCTGGAAAAACAGCAGGAAAAGCACAGAGGGGTTGCAGTGGATACTTTGCATTAAAACACTCTGTTTCACTTCAGCTCATTGTATGTTAGAACTCTATTTGCCACTGGCTGAAGGACCAACAATAGCAAGCTATACCACAGACCATTTATTTGTGACACTGCCCCCTGGCAACAGTAAAGGGCGACAAAATGTAGACACCGGTCTGCGAAGCTGTCCATAGGCTCTCCCAAGGACCAATGCAGTACTGTAAATGAGCTCTTATACATTTAATTTTAGGATATTCCTCTACATTCTTGCCTACTGTCCACACTGCTCTAGCATGTTAGGACACTAAAACTGAGATATTGAAAATGCTACTTATCCAGGTTGCGTTTTTTCTTGACAGGCAGTAACAAGGACATAAACACAAATTTGCTTCCAGATTGGATCTCATAGTTACTACTCACCCTTAAATGAATTGTGAAGCCAGTCACATAGTCTTATAAAAATCAAAGACCTGAGACTAACTTTTACTGGGCTGAGTGAGAAATTTCTGGTCTTACATTTTTGCATTGTTGTTCATCCTCTGTGGTAGTTTCTACAGCTAAGCAAGCAGTGCTCTGTTTCCTGTTTACATCAGCTTGTGCTTGCCCAGGATGCCTGAGTGGTCATGTGTTATGTTTTTTCAGGCTGCTAGTGTGGACAGATCAGATGAGGTCAAGCAGGGGTCTCCAAGGGCTATGATGTTCACAGATGAAATTGTGATATGTATTGAGTAGGGAGCAGGTGGAAGAGAGCCTGGGCAGGCAGAGGTATGCATTGGAAAGAAGAGAATGGAAGTGAGTAGGAACAAGACAGAATACACGTGTGTGTGTGTGTGTGTGAATGAAGGTGAGGCAGGATAAATGGTAAAGGAGGCAAGGAGCAGAGATAGTGAAGGTCGATGAGTTTAAATACCTGGGGTCAACCATTCAGAGCAACGGCAGACAGGGCGGAGTGGGTGGAGATGAGTGTCGGGTGCTTTGTAACAGAAAGTTAGCAGCTATAGAGAGAGAGGGAGGGTTTACGAGGGAGTAGTGAGACCTGCTATGATGTGCGGTTTGGCCAAAGACAGGAGGTGGAGTTGGAGATGGCAGAGTTAAAAATGCTGAGATTTTCCTGGGAGTGACCAGGATGAACCAGATTAGAAAGGAGTCCATCAGAGGGACAGTTGAGATCACACGGTTGGGCGATAGTCTAAAAGGCAAGGTTTAGATGTCTGCAGCTGAGAGATAATTAATATTTTGGAAAAAGGATGTTGAAGATGGAGCTGCCAGGGAAGAAACAAGGAAGCCCACAGAGAAAATTTGTGGATGTAGTGAAGGAGGTTGTTGTGACAGAAGCAGATGAAAGGGATACGGTGAGATAGAGGCAGATTTGATACTGTGGTGACTAATAAATGGAACAGCCGAAAAAACAAAGAAGTGCGGCCATAGCCTTAACTAGTGTAACTACACAGTGGAGTAAAATAAAATATACTGTCATATTAGCCGTGTTTGTGTACTTGCCCCAGTGTCTGGTAAATGTTTTTGTTTGCACTTAGCTCTTGTCTATGGTGAACAAGCTTCTGAAAAGTCTCTGTCTTTGGCAGATCATACCATACAAGGTCCTGAAGACGGAGTACAAGCCGTATGAGGCTAAGCGCCGCCTGTTGGGAAACTTTGACATGTTCATTTCTGATGACCGCATCCGCCGCTTGTTGCCGTCACACCTCGGAAAACATTTCTACCAGAGCAAAAAGTAAGAACCACATCACTCATGCGATAGTGCCAGAGTTTGTCATGTTTGATGTGTGTGTACATATGTCAGTTTTGAAAGGAAAAATAAGAACTTAAAGCATTAATGGGAAAACAAGCTAAAAATTCCTTATTGACTGATACTTTGTTGATCACCGAGCTCATCAACAGTTTACACTACTGTGTGTGTGTGCGTATGATTGTGTAAAAAGACTGACCATTCATCCTTTTTACATTTTTTAACATGTTACTTATTCTTGTGTTAGTGAGACAGCTTCCTCATTGAGTCACTGCAGGTGATTCATGGGAGCCTTTGGTAATGCAACTGTTGTGGCACATTCTCTGAGGAACTAGTGCAAGAAAGTGGATTTGAAAGCAATTGAATACACAGCATTAAGCCAGAAACTAAAATAGCAGAAAGATAAAATGATAACTCATAAAAACCATTATCTTAAAAATAAGCATAAATTTCAGCAGGGGAGGAAAAACAAAATACTGATACGGGAGATGAAATTTCAGATAAAATTGAAATGGTTTAACTTATTTTTGAAACTAAAGTCCACCTCCCTTGTGTACTCTGTAACATTCTTATACATAGTTTGACACCAAACTATTTCTTTGAGTTGTCGCGTAGCTGCGCTGGTGTATTCTTACTCTGTGCCTGTCTTTCCTAGAGAGCCGCTGTGTGTGAACCTGCAGAGTAAACATCTGGCCAGAGACATCGAAAGAGTCATTCAGGGCACAAGCCTGAAGGTTACCAATAAGGGCTGCTGCTGGTGAGATTTGCTGATCTGTCCAGTTTTCTTGCAGTAATTCTCATTTTTACCAATTTTCAGTTGCGTGAAAGGATCTTAGCCGCACCTCAGTACAACCCTGTTGAGTCTCTGTTTGACATGGGTAATAGAGGTGCCATAGAAACTCAAAGTAAATCCAGATGGACCTCCTCTTTTTGTGGAGCCTGTCTCTACAACTTTGATACACAATATGCAACATCTAGTTCATATGTAATAAAAAAACAACTCATTTATATTTGATGCACTGCTCCTGTGTTACCTTCTCATTTAACTTGTTAACCTTGTGTTATCATGTGTGCTCCCTGTGTGGCAGTATGGTACGTGTTGCTCACTCGGGCATGACTGCAGATGAGGTGTCAGAAAACATCGAGGCTGCTGTGCAAACAGTGGTGGCCAAACTACGTATGGTGAGAAGGACCCAAAGTGTTATTAAAATTCTAGATCTTTGGCTTTAAGTAATTGTATCTCCCTGACCAAAGATAGGAAATATTATAGTTTTGACCTGGTTGTGTCCCCAGTACATCCATGGGCACTGTAGAGCAGGGGTCTCACTCCCGGCCCACGGGCCGCTTCCATGATTGGATGTCAAAAATATCTTGTACTTTGTCCCTGTAGGACCACACTTCAGTCATATATGAAGTTTGGTGACATTGCATTATATAATTGCAGTTTGCTGATTTAAAGGGCTAAATGACATATTTTTGACATGAGTCTGAGACCCCTGTTGTAGAGCTTTGCAACATCATTTTTTGCTTGAAAAAATGACTTTGGCTGCTTAGTATCCAAAAATGTATGAAGTGATTATTTATGTATTGATTTATTCATTTTTACTTTGTCTGTTTTGGTTGCCATTCAAAGAAAGGACCAGTGATCAAACTGATCCATGTAAAGAGTCAGTCATCAGTGGCCCTGCCCATCTACACCTCAGACCTGAGCCATCTTAGTATGCTGGAGAAAGAGCATGCTCAGACTCCCAAAGAGGAGGTGAGTATAAGTTACTACTTTAACTTTTGTTGCATGGATAATGTGCAGTTCCGGTTCAGCTTTGTCATTCTAACATGTAAAAGAACATAACGGAACGAAATATGCCTCCCAGGTCCAGCAGCGTACAGTATGAAAACTATATTGGAGTGCAATATCTAAAATAGATCTATAGATAAATAATAAACCTCTAATAAAAGAACATGTGACTGAAACCAAGCCGCATATTAAAAGAACAGTCCATCAAATCGCCACAGCAGTAGAAAGTGCAGGGGACAACTTTAAAATCAGGAGTTCAGAATCCTCCCAGCCTCTGGGAAGAAGCTACACTTTAGCCTTTTTGTTTTGGCTTTTAGGCTGCACAGCCTTCTGCCTGAGAGGAGGGCGGTGAACAGATGGTGTGTCGGGTGGGTGGGTTCCTTCATAATACATGACGCTCTGCTTCTGCACCCGCAGACATATGTTTTACAAAGAAGTAAGGCTGCTGTTGCTTATTTCTTGAGCAGATTTGACCTTGTTGCAGTGCCTATCACCAACAGAGTAGTTTCCATACCGAACAGTAATTGAGGATGTCTGTGTGCTCTCCACCACACACTGGTAGAAAGACATCAGAGCTGAAACTGGCCTGCTTCATCCTCCTCAAAAGTGCAGGTGTTGGTGTGCCTTTCTTATGATGCTGGCTGTGTTGGTGGCCCAGGTGAGGTGGTTGGAGATGCGCAGCCCTAGGTATTTAATGGTGAACACCATCTCCACAGCTGCTCCTCTGATAGAGAAGTCCACGACCACCTCCTTAATGCAGATTGTTTGCTCTGCACCAGTCCACAAGTTCTTCCACTCCCAGCCCTTACACGGTTTCATCGTTATTGGAAATCAGACCAGCCACAGCCATGTTGTCTGCAAACTTCACTATATGATTGTCTGGGTAACTTGCAAAGCAATCATATGTAAGAAGTGTGTACAGGAGATGGCTCAGGACACATCCCTGTGGGAAGCCGATGTTCATCAAGATGGTGGAAGGTGAGAGGCGATGGATCTTAACAGCCTATGGCCTGTTTGTCAAGAAGTCCAAAACCCAGTTGCAGAGAGATGGTTTTAGTCTCAACAGCAGCAGTTTGTTGACCAATGTCTGTGATGATGGTATTGAATGCAGAACTAAAGTTTAGGAAGAAAAGCCTAATATAGAAGTCTGGTCTCCAGGTGGGTCAGAGCAGAGTGGATGACAGATGACACTGCATCAGACATAGACAGTTTCTTCCTACAAGCATACTGATGAGTCCACATTGACATTGTTTACAGATTGTTTCCATAAACACTAAAGTAACCACTTTGTGTGAATTTCAGGAAACTGCAGCCAAAAAGAAGACAAAGACCAACAAAAAAGAGGACAAAAAGCCAGCAGATTCTCCTGCAAAGAAAAAGAAGACAGAGGACATAAAGCCAGCAGATTCTCCTGTAAAGAAAAAGAAGACAGAAGACGAAAAGCCAGCAGATTCTCCTGTAAAGAAAAAGAAGACGGAAGACAAAAAGCCAGCAGATTCTCCTGTAAAGAAAAAGAAGACAGAAGACATACAGCCAGCAGATTCTCCTACAAAGAAAAAGAAGACAGAAGACAAAAAGCCAGCAGATTCTCTTGCAAAGAAAAAGAAGACAGAGGACAAAAAGCAAGCTGATGCTACTGCAGAGAAGAAGGGAAAGAAGGTAATAAAGAAAAAGAAGACAGAAGATGAAGAGGAGGAGGAAGAAATCCCACAGCTGGTTCCCATAGAAACACCTAGCAAAAAGCCTAAACTGGAGGTCAGTCTTGTTCAAAGCTGCTAGAATCAGAATCAGAATACTTTATTAATCCCAAGGGGAAACTTGTGTTTTGTTAGACGCTCAGCCATATATAAATAACTAAAAGTTTGAAAGGCAATAGATATAAATATGAGAGTTAAGAAATATGATAAAAATAAAACATAAAACTGTCTGAATGAATTGCCTTATGTAGCATAAATAACTGAAGTTAAACACTGTATACAATATGTAAAATATGAATATTTGCGATGTGAAGATGTCAAGGGATCACAGTGAAGTTACAGAGTGTGATGGCCACAGGTAGGAATGATTTTCTGTGGTGTTCTATGGTGCATCTTGGTGGAATAAGTCTGCT
>VUQH01012819.1:5267-24059 GCA_015106775.1 Etroplus canarensis
TGCCCCCCCCCCCCTGTTTTTTTTTTTTTTTTTTTAAAGCTCTCTGTGTCCCTCAGCTTTTTTCTCTCCCCCTCTCTGGCCCCATCTGTCTCTCCTCCTCTTTCATCTCTTCATCTTCTGCATCTTTATCACATTTCCTTTTTTTGCTCCTGAGTGTTCTTTCTCTCCTCCTCCTACTCCTGTTCCCACTCCTCCTCTTCCATTCTCCCTTTCCTCTCTGCACCCAAGGCCATGTGGTCCAGGCGAGGTAGCAGGGTGACAGAAGCCGGACCCTTTGGTGTCACAAGTTCCTTATCTCACTTACGAGGTGACGGCGTGCATGTGTATTGAGTGTTTGTGTGTGCGTGTGTGCGTGGGGCACTGTTCTCGAGGGCAAAGAGAAGTGTGAGAGGATGATGCACTTGATACACTGTGAGGAAGAAGCGAAGGAAAGGAGTGGAGAGAGAGACTTCCAGAGGGAGGGTGGGAGGTAGGAAGGTGGAGGCCAGGAATGAGCTGCTTGCTCCGAGTACGCCTCCTACTGGACCTCAGTTTAGTCATCAAAGAGCCATGAGATAATTTAGTGATTTAACCAGGATGATTTTCTTACACGTGAAACAAGGATGAAATTCTTGCACTGGTTTTCCACATTTTACATAACTTCCTTGTTTTGTATAACATACCAATGATGCTAAAAGATAATATTTACAACTTAATAATAATATTTCAATTACACTGACAGATTTTATTCCTGTCATAGGATGAAAATCTCAAAGCTATTTGAATATCTTGTTCAACAGAATTCTAAATTTAAAACTGTGTTCGAAACTAGTAAATTCAATCCATATTTAAAAGATTATATCAAAATCTAATAATCTTGTCAAGTGTTTTCACTGGAACTTTGAATGGTGGTCGATGTCAAAAGCACCTAAAATTGTAAGTCTTGGCAGGATAATTATGAAGTCAATATCAAGATTTTTGTTGTTAACCATCATTATTATGGAGGTTACTGATGCTGTGATATTTTCTTATGACATTTAAAAAGATGGTGAGGGGACATTCATGTTGACAAGCAGAACACAATGAAACCAAAAATCTGACAATCAGACCCGCCTTTGTAAAAGAAACAAAAAAAGTAGAAACAATAAAATGTGCAGTGATTGGTTTAAAATGACTGCCATACAGTTAGTTTCATAATTTTTGGGACAATTACACTTTTTTAATGTTATTCATTATTTTATTTCTGAAAATTTTCCTTTGTACACCACTACAGTACAGATTTTAACTCAAACACATTAGATGTGATTAACGAGCAGACTTTCGGCTTTAATTCAAGGGGTTTGAAAAAAGAATTACATTAACAGTTTTGGAATAACTGCCATTTCTATACAAGTCCCCATTTTCAGAGGCACAGAGGCTTTTACTGAAGCCACCTTCAGTTGCAGCTTGGCTGTGGGTCTCTTAGCCTTCAGTTTTGTCTTTAGTAGCTGAAAAGCTGTCCTACTGGGCTGAGATCAGGTGACTGATTTGGCCACTGAAGAATGTCTTATTTCTATGCCTTAAGAAAATCTTGGGTTGCTTTGGCAGTATGTTTTGGGTCACTGCCCATTTGTATTGTGAAGAGCCATCCAATTTTTTTGCTGCACTTCAAAATTCACCCAGCTACTTCTGTCAGTAGTCACATCATCAGTTAACACTAGCGACAAGCTTTCATTGGCAGCTATACATCATCATCGTCATCATCATACACGGTGTGGTCGCTCTCTTTGGAGGAACCCCTCTCTACTTGTCGCCCACATCTCTCTGTCCCTGGCCATGTGACTCCACGCTGGTCCCACACGGTTGAGCAGTTTGTCGCTCCCTCTTGTTTTAGGACAGCCTCTCGATCTTGTGTAGTGTCGCGGGATCCATTCAGTGACACGTACTGTCCATCCGTTGTCTTGTCTTCTGGCCACGTGTCTATACATACCCATGCCATAACATTCCTTCCACCATGTCTAACAGACATTGCAGTATCCTTTGGATTATGAGCTGTTCCTTTCAATTTTGATACTTTTCTCTTCCCGTCATTCTGACACATGACAATGGTTTCAACAGTCCACAGATTTTTTTTCCCCAGAACTGAGCAGCCTTTTTTAAAATGTTTTCTGGGAAAATCTATTCTGACCTTCCTGTTCTTGAGTTTAACCAGTGGTTTTGACCTTGTTGTTAACCCTCTGCATTTACATTCATGTAGGTGTCTCTTGATTGTAGACAATGACGCATTTGCCTCCTTGAGAATGTTCTTGACTTGGGTAGATGTAAATGGTTTTTCATAACCAAGGAAAGAACTCCACTTTAATTGTCTTTCGTTGTCTTCCAGGCCTCTTGATGTCGCTGAGCTGGCTAGTGCATTGCTTCTTTTGAACAATGACCAGATTGTTGTTTGACCACTTCTAAAGTTTTTGCTATCTCTGATAGGTTTATTTTGTTTTTCAGACTAATAATCATCTTTGTCAATTGCATCAACATCTCTTTGTACCTCGCAGTGAGAGTACAAGTGAAGAGCTACCAAGTGCAAGTTCAACACTTGGAATCTACTCCAGATCTTTTGTCTGCTTAGTTTGTTATGGAATAACAAAGGAACATGCCTCATCTGAATATAAAACTTCTTCTCTGTCAATTTTACCATTACTTTTGAGCCTTTGAAAATTGGGGACCATGTATAAAAATATCTGTAATTCCTAAACGGGTACCGTAATTCTTTTGGCGAACCTGTTGAGATGAAATCACATTTTGACCCTTTGATTTAAAATCCACTGTAGTGGTGTACAGGGGGGAAAATTACAAAAAGTGTGTCACTCCAAAACTTCAAGATCTAACTGCATGTCTCTTTTCTGTGACAAGAACCTTTCCATATTTGGCATGTTGGTTTGGAACACCTATAAACACTTTTGCCTTCAGATGTTATTGGACAGTCAGTTCATTTTGAGGGTAATGCCACCCTAAAGCACTTAATGTTTTTTCTTCAGTCTGGACTACCATCGGCATTTAACTGGCCATTTCTGTTGATGACATTTTCTTGAAAACACTCAACACAAAGTGGATATATGTGAAAACACTGGTCTTACATTGTGAACAAGGACAAGCTGCTGTGTTGTAGTAGTGTTAAATTTGTCACTGACTTTTTAGCTGCAACTACCACAAAGGTTGCTTTGGGTGCATTGGCTGGTGTTTAAGCATTTGTCTGAATCTCTGAACTAGGGTAGGGCTAATGGACAATAGGTTTGGGGATCAACAATGGTAACAAACCATATGTTTTTCACATAACCGTGAAATACATGGTAACAAAACTTTACAGACGTGTATAACGGACCAATAAGAAAAGGTTAAATAGTACTGGAACACAAGCCACGTCTTATGGTACACTGTATGGACAAAGGTATTGGGTCACTTGCACATTACAGCTACAGGAGCTTTTATGACATCCCATTCTAAAACCATAGGCATTTACATTAAAGTTGCCCAGTTTATTCATTTTTTAAAATTTCCTTATAGTTTCTTGAAAGGCGTTTTTTATTTGTGAGAAAATGTTATTTTGAATAAGATATATTAGCTAAGTTCACGCTTGCAGATGTTCTCTCAAAAAAACCCCAAAACATTCTGTTGCTTAGGACTGGCATGAGACCAACACTGGGCTTGAGCGCTTTGATTATTTTATTTTCTATTTAACTGAGCTGCTTCTTCTTTAGTGTAATTTTTTAACTTTACAAGCATTTTTTCAGTGATATATTTATTTTATTGATCCAAGTTGCTGATGTATGTGTGTGCTAGTGCAGGTTCTGCACTGTACGCACCTTGAACCATACAGAATGATTTTTCATTCTGCTGTATGCTCTGTATACAGAAGAATGACAATGAAAGTAATTCTGACTTTTCCATGTTTTGTCTGCTGCAACACAGTAATCTTAAA
This sequence comes from Etroplus canarensis, assembly GCA_015106775.1. Classification (NCBI taxonomy): domain Eukaryota; kingdom Metazoa; phylum Chordata; class Actinopteri; order Cichliformes; family Cichlidae; genus Etroplus; species Etroplus canarensis. The sequence continues at coordinate 9,199 of VUQH01012819.1, forward strand.
CTTTTGGGATAAATAGAGTATTTCTTATTTTTCTTCTTCTTATTATTATTAGTGTTGACATGGCCTGTAATGTTCAGCAGCCTTTTCTATATGAAGAGAGACGAAAATTCTACTCAGCACAGATTCCTTTGTTGGATATACGCGAGTTAAGAGGCAGAGGTCTTTAACTGCCTCTGCTTCTCTACAGCCTGTAGCTGACAGACAGAGCAGAATGGCTTGACTTTTGGATTAGAGCCCTTTTGTGTGTGGCACAGACGCCGAGCAGACATTGCACAGCCGTTGCGTGGACGTGGAGGCCTCGGGTCGCCGCTACACTGTTATTAAAAACAGTGTGATAGCATGTGGGCTGTTCCCTCTCCTCTCCCTGTTTCTTCTCTCTTTTCTCTCCTTCAGCACGATCTATCCCTCCTCTCTTGCCCTCTTTTCAGTAGAACTACTGTGTTCTGTATCTTATCTTTATCTGTGTTTACCAGCGAGGCAGCTTTCACACAGCAGATATGCAGACTGTATTTTACCAGAGCGGTCTCAGAAGCCTTCTATTCCTCAACCATACATTTCCTACACTGTTTATTTAACGGCCATCATCTATCATCTGTTTTTCTCCTTTTCTTAAACTTTCCTCGACTCTCCCAAAGAAAAAAAAAAATATCACAGCCTTGTTGTGAATCTTCTTCAGCTGACTTGAGCACCTTCCACCCACCCACCCCCAATTTGTAGACAAGTGTTTTTCAAAGATGCTTTCTTGGAGGGCCTTGAAGAAGATGGCGACTGTTCAAGGTTTTCAAGTAAACTGTGGGGAGGAAAAACATATCCTGTCACTCAGCACTATGAGGTGAAATGGTAAGCATTTGTAACCACCTCCTTTTTTCCTGTCCGTTGGCCTGTTCTTTGAAGTGAATGTTTTTCTTTTTTTTTATCCATTTTGGACTTTTCGAAAATGTCACACTGAATTTCTGTATATGCACTCCATCCAGCATTAAAAATACACCTTCATACTCACATGTGCACAAACACATACACTAAGAATATATTATAAAGACCGTCAACTACAATAGTGCTCACTTTTTCCCATTTTTTGAGGTCTTATATGGTTTTGTACCTGGGAAACAACAGCCACAGACATAAAATATCTGCAGAGGAGATGTGATGGCTTATTCTAACCGAGGCAAAAATCCTCATTTCTCCCTCATTTCCCTCTCATTTCCCTGTTCACTTTCCCCTGCGAGTGCTGCAAAATGGGTTCTATTACAATACCCATCACAAGCCCCTTTTTAAAAAGTGGATACAGATTCACACACGCAGGTATTCAGGAGGCAAAACATTCACATTACAAGACTTGACAGAAATGTGTGCGTTCAGGTGGAAAGACTCATATGCATAAGCAAATTGCATGCAAAAAGTTAGCCCCAAAGATCATGTCTTCAAACCAAACATGGGATAAAACAAAGTCACACAGACACACACAGAGTGAAGCAGCCAAGCAAAAGTTGTCAGTTCAGCATTTAGTCTCCCAATTATACATTCTCTTAAGCCCTTCTCAGACATAGGATTCATAACATTCATAAAGTGATGGCATTCTGTTGTTTAGACATAGACCAGTGTTTCTCAAAGGTATATTCCTTCCTCCCCACAAGACTGACAGAATAAGCCACAGTACTCGTGCAATATTATGCACTACACACAAAACTGGACAGAACATCATGTGACCTAAGGAATGAGGTCAGTGTTTTCTTAATAGTTATAGACAGTTGGTTTGATAATTCGATACAGTCTCCATACTGGGGATAATTTATGCAAGACATTTTATGCATGCAATAAAGAAGTTTATGAATGGATCCTGCTTCTATCTGATGCAGCAGGTATGAAATAAATTAAACAGAAAAACTTCTAAAATAGCCGGAAGCGTCAAACCAACTTTGGCTCCTGTTAAGGCTTTGGCAAAATCCCAGTCTACACCACTTACTAGACAGTAGTAGCAGCTTGCCACAACATATATAATACAAAGAGCAAAACAAAGGCATTGAGGTGTAACTCAAATAAAATGATGATGTTTAGAAAAAAAAAACCAAATATCTCAAGAGAGAAGTGCAAACCCAGCTAATTTTCTGCACACCCAGGCAGTCAGTGAGTGAAGTGAATGTACCTGTTGGATTGTGAGCTTAGGAGAGTTGCAGAAATTCATTTATTAGAAAGGCGTTGAGGGAAGGAATTTCAGAAACTGCTCAACAATTTAACAAGCATTTTGTCTTCATACTGACATCAGCCAGGCAGAGAGTTGAAACATTTTCACACTAGCAATCCACCCTTGAATTTTTTTCAACATCACCCAGTGAAGCTGCATTTGAGAACACAAATATCTGATGCAGCCAGATTGGACATTAAATGGTCTTTAACTCCATGAGGGTACTTAGATCTAACAGGTTAGCATTCCAGCTCACAAATACAAATGTACTGTCAAGAGCACAGGTAATTATATGGTGATTTGCCTCCTACATGCTGTGCTCAGCTGGCACAAACTGAGTATTTCCAGTTTGTTTCCTTTTGAACCAAGCTATCTCCTGCATTGTGCTCCATTTGAGAAAGAGTAACTCCAGATGTTGTTCCAACTTGATTTTTTCTACACCATTCAAAGTTCAAGGAAGCAGTCAGTCTGAGCCTCATCAAGTAGAGTTCTTTTCTTATCTACAACACTATCTTCATTACTTCTGTGTCCATGACCAAGCACAACACTGTACATATTTCAGAGGAAGGAGTCAGGTAGTTCAGCAGTCAACTAATCTGATCAGAAAAACAGGCATTATTTATGGCTGTAGTGTGTGTTGCTTCCCCAGGTCCAGACTGGCTGTCTATAGAAAAAATGAGGGATCGAGTCAGGCGGCCTATAAAATGTCCATCCGCAACAGACCTCATTACAGGTTCGAGAGGAGCAGTTATACCCCACTTCAGCCATTCCACCACGCGTCTCAGCCGGCTATCTTTTTGTTCCCGTTTTGTGATACTCGTTCATCCTCACCATTCTCTCCTTCTGTTTCGTCTTTCTCTTCTGTCGCCTCTACAAGAGACACGTTAGATGTAAACAAAGACCAACGCCAGCCACTAATTAAATAGATGAGCGGTATTAACATAACCTGAAAGCCCAAGCCAATTGTACCCCCTCCCCACACTTCCCTTTAATATCCCTCCTCCTCATCCCTCCATCCATTTTTTTCAATTTTTTTTCTTCTTGTTGTGATCCGAGCAGTGAGCGCCAATTGTGAGCAGTGTAATTACCATTAGGACAGAAAAGCCTAGCGTGTCTTTGATATGGTAATGATGCTTCATGTACACCCTGTACACCCTTCACCCCACCCCCTGTGCCATCCCTAACCAGCACACACATACTCCACCCCATCACCCCCATCTCCTGCACCCCCTCTAAATAATCTCACCCATGAATATCAAGTAGGGCAACTCGTCAACACCTGATAGTGACGGCTGCAGTTTTGCGTGAACTGCTCAAGGGTGATGGGAGGGTGAGAGAGCAAAAGGGATGAAGTGGAGAAAGAAAGAGTGGATAGGTGATGGATAAAGCGATGAAGGGCAAGGTTGGGAGCAGGGGTGTGGTTTGAACATAAGTGGCAAAATTACACTGACAGACAGGGGATGGGAGGGAATGACAAAGGGGGTAAAAAGATGATAAAAGTGGGTCTAAAGAGGAAAAAAAGATGGAAGGGCTGGGGAGGCTTGTGAAGCAAGTATGACCTCAGGTACTTTCACATGCTTGATGCATGGTCGTTGGGCCCAGCTTTAATTATTAATTGCACTTGTCAGGCATCATTTAGCATCACAATGCTGGTCTGACTGGACAAGAACACCCCCCGACTGCTAACATTGCTCTGGTGACGTTTTCTTCTTGTCTTTGTCCTTGTTTTCCTAACCCTCTCTGCCTTGATCATAAAGACCTCATGTCTCCTCACAGCTTTACCTCTGCCCCTTTCTCTTTTTACTTGTATCCACCCTCTCTTTTCTGACTCCTGCTCCGTTCCTCTCCATCATCTCTCATCCTCCCAGGCCAGGCTCTGGCCTCCAGCCCACGGATGGAACGAGAACAAACCGACTGCCCAGCTCCCTGCTGTCTCCCTCTCATCCCAGCTACATACACCATCCCGCCAATGCCTCCATCAGTCCAAATCCCGCAGCCTTTCCCCTCAACACCACGCAGCCCTGGCCAGCCACACAAAATAGCCATGGACCTGGATCCTATGAACAAGAGAGCCTGACAAGTCTCAAGGGACACAATGCACAATGTCAGATGCACACACTGTCCTGTACATTCAGCGCCTTGCTTTTGTGCTTGTGTTAAAAAAAAAAAAACAGATGCCACTGGCTTCGGAACGTGAAGCCCGTGCCAGCTAAAGAAAAACTTGGATTTGACACAAAAATTGGCCCAATTACATTTAAAAAAAGATGCACTATGTGCAGAAGGTAAGCACATGCATGTAAACTTGAGATTGTTTATATAGTGCTATGCTACTGCACATACAGCAAACTGGTAGTTACCCCAGGAATCATTCCCACAAACTGTCCACATGCTGAAAAAAACGTGGCATTATCAAAGTCCATAAATTAAATGCAATTTGGAAACGGCTTGGAAAATGTTTCCACTGTGCTCATCACCTAATTTATCATAGCACTATATTCTGACTCAACCCTGTCTCCTCTAAATTATATATTCATGCAGCTGAATAGCTTTGCCAAAGATGCTCTGGAAGAAAAATAATTAATGCCTGGCTCATGTTCTTAATGCATAGAAGTTTTAGTGAGGTGGTTAGGAGAAGGTGCAGTGATGTACTGTACATGGGTTTAGTCTATAAAAACAATTTGTTTGCCAGAATGCCACCCTTCTGAACACAGTGGATGTGAAGAACTCTCTTAAGGGCTTTCAGACTCCTTCCAGCCACAAAAGGGTTAGTCTTGATCTGTGAAGGAATTTGGTGGACCTCCACTTTCAGAAAGAGTTTGGTTTTGCTTAAACATGAAAACATAAACATGCCGTGTCCTGACCACAAACAAACATTATCTTTTTAAAGCAACCAAAACCATCACCCTGCTATAAACCCAACCAAGAAAACCAAGACAAATAACCAAAACAAAAGTGCTAGTCATAGCACGCAGAGACTGGATACTGTAGGTGAAACAAGTGAAATATATTAACTGGAAATATGACGCACATACATTTACTCAGAATTCACCATTAATACTGTGATTATTCTCAAGTGAATGGCCATTGCTTTCTTTAATATTAAACTTATACAAACACAATGTTTCATCATGGAAAGATGCTTGGTGCAAAGAAAATTTAGTTACCACACAAATGAAAATTACTGAAGTCTGGAAATGTTTATACAAGCTGCATTTCCACCAGAAAAAAGCCACATAAAATGGGGATGAGAAAGTGAGATTCAAGAATTAAAGATTTCTGAATGAAAAATGGAAACAATTACATAAGTACCATAATTTTACTTGATAAATTTTTACGCCAATCAAATTTTTTTCTGTACTTCTTTGTACAACAATAAAATCTTGAGGAAATGCTATATGACCAGGTGATATCATCTACATATCAAACTGTGTGTCCCATTAAAATTATATAGATGAAAAGCATGCAGAGAGATCTTTATTTCACTCTTTCGCTCCTCTTAATTTACTCAAGCGACTCACTTTTTAAAACAGTCAGGACATTCCTACATAAGATGTTACTTTCTGTGAACTGTATTCGGCTATTGCATTTTTAATAAAAACTTTGGCAATTAAATAACATGTATAAAAATACTGAGGTTTGCAGAGTTAGTGGAGGTGAAAGAGGATGAAGGTAGGAAGGCCATGCTGCTCTCTCTTCCCCCTCGATCCGTCAGCTCCTCAGTGGGAAACAGAGAGCAGAGGGAGCCCCGGTTGATCAGAGGGGAGCCCAGATGGACCAAGACGTGCACACACACACACACACAAGCATACACAATATACGCATACACACACTCACTCAGTCACTCACATGTCATATGTTATCCCATCTGCACTGTCACCGAGCTGCCTGTAACCCCAGGGCCTTGAGGGGGACACACGTGCACACGCATACAGTATGTCCACACAAGTAAACACAGTCAAACAGTCAAACACAAAGGTTACGCAACTGTGTGACTGTGTACACACGTACAAACGCATACACAGCAGAGGTGTTCACAGTGTGCAAGTGTAAGTGAAGATAATTGCTGGCTCGCTTGTAAGCTTGAATGGGAACCCATGTTATAGAAGCCACACACACACACACACACACACACACACACACACTCCTCAATATGAGTCTTTTCACAGGTTTAAAGCTATTCTATAGGTAAATAAGAATTGTGTAATCCGCCATGCATTTGTCCTATAGAAACAGACAGATACTGAATCCATAAACATACATTTCATTTCAATGTAAAGAATGCATAGACTGACAGTGTGTAAATACAAAGATACTGCCAGAGTAAAGAAACATTCTACTTTACAGTTGACAAAGGAGGTGGCAGGCTTTGCAGTACATCTGACAGTAAATCAAATACAATGAAGAATGGTGTATAGGGATATAGGGCACATATTGCATTTAACTTCTGAGAACTGAGAACAATACTCAGAATATCAAGAAAAACCCATTCAAGCTAAGGTCTAACTTTTGTATTACTGGCTATCAGTTCTAATGAATACTATAATACTTAAAGTAATTTTGAGACATTTGGAAACAGCAGGTATTAAAAAAGTGAGTACATCTGAAATATCAGATGTAATCTATCAATAAAAAGACAGCAGTAAACACACAACTACAACAAGCACTGTGGGACAGGCGCAGAGTCAAGAAGTCAGCCTGTTATCTATGGTCACATCGAACAGTTTGGGTTTTAATTCTGTGGTTTGCCATCAGCTCTTTTGCAATAACTGTATTTATTTGCAACCTGTATGACTGTTGTTGAAGCAATGTCTTTTTAACACTAGAGTTTATAATGTACAAGGGGTTGGGATGTATGTATACATTTTCAAACCACCAGTCCGTCCATCTGGTGAATATTATGATTAATGCAGCGGTTTGTATGTAAACCCCCACCTTTATGCACACTCACTCATTTCTATAAAAAATCCTAAATCACATAGGGATTATTCAACCTTTAAAATTGAAACTGACATAATCATCATCATCATCATCATCATGAGCATTCAGCAGCTTCTAAGTCAGCGATAGTCAGTATGGCCTTCAGGTAAAAAATTGCCTAAGTGAAAGGCCATATATTGGACAACTAAATTGAAACATGACACACATAACTCTGCATTATGTTAAACCCCAAGAATTTAGCAGGCATGCCTGATTACTTTTAAACAGACCAAGAAGTCCTTCTTTTAGTATCAGCTTGGTGTACTCTGAGGTCGCAATGAAAAGATACATAAAGCAATCCCCATGTGTGCCAATTGGAGATCTGGACCCCACTTGCCCGTGTGTACTTGAAATGAACAAGCACATGATTATAACATATTCCAAATGTTCAAGCTTCCCAACCTGTAAAATAAAGGGTGTAGATAAATAACTGGCAACACACAGCGAGCTTACCAAGCACAGGCTCAGATATTTGTTGATGAAGATGAAGGACTTTCATATTAGTATTTAGTCATATGTTTCGTCGGTGCCTGTTTACAACTCTCCACTCTAGGTCAAGACAAACACAAAAGGACATGAGGTGCTACCTAATAGTGCTATTCAGCAATTGCACTTTGCAAGTTAATTATTTACTGAGTTGGATTTTCAAAGAGGCAGACTAGTATATTAGCAAAAAAATGAGAAAAATCACACATAATCACTCTACCAACCTAAAAGAAAATTTAAAAAATGCCAAGAGACTGAAAAACTGATTTTATTTCCATTTGGCACCCAACTTGGACTTGACACTTTTCTCCACATAGGTTTAACCTGTAGATTTGATATGGGAGTTTGTGTGTCCCTGTAGTGGTTTTTATATTCGTCTTACAAGTGAAAGGTCCCTGGTTTGATTCCAGGTGGGGACACAAGCGCCTCTCACCATTGAGGGTTGTGTCAGGAAGGGCATCTGACGTAAAACCTTTGCCAAATGACAAGTGAGCAACTGCCTGGAAACCAATTTGGATCCAAACCTGTTGTTTTAAATGTGCTGTGTAAATAAAAGTGACTTGACCATCAGCATAAATTCTGTATTTTCCACCCACTATCCAACCTCATTCATCAAGTTTCAGAAAATTATTTTTCCACTAAGAAACATTACTTTAATATAATAAAGAGTCTGAAGTCTCAAGTGTTAAATCTCATCAACAAAACCAGCTATTCAGAAGAATAATGAAGATCAAAACTCAGCCACTGTCACATCACCATGTTTGAGCTATTTAGCAATTAACTTGATTAGTACAGTGTTGTCCTTACTGAGAGTATGAAAGTAAGAGCCACGTTATATGAAATTTCTGTTAAAATTCAAAACATTGGCTGTAGAAACAAACACTATATGGATAAATGTACTGGGCCACCTACATATTTTACCTACAGGAACTTATATGAATCCTATTAGTAAACAAGTAGTATTAATAAAGACTAGGCCCACTCTTTGCAGCTATAACAGCTTCCACTCTCCTGGTGAGGCTTTTAATAAGATTTTGTAATGTGTCTGTGGGATTTTTTGCCCATTTGTCCAGAAGAGCATTTGTGAGGTCAGACACTGATGATGGATGAGACGGCCTGGCTTGCAGTTTCCATTCTAGTTTATTCCAAAGGTGTTTGATTGGGGTTGAGGTCAAGGCTCTGTGTGGGCCAGTCAAGTTCTTCATCACCAAAACAATCTGACCATGCCTTTACGGACCTTGCTTTGTGCACAGTCATGCACAATCCATACTACCAGTCCCACTTTAGCAAATTTTACAGTTGGTACAATGCAGTCAGGCAGGTAATGTTCTCCTGGCATTTCTCTTGGCATTTGCCAAATCCAGACGACATCAGACTGCCACATAGAGAAGCATGATTTGTCACTCAACAGAACATGTTTCAGTTTCCAGTGGTGGCATGCATTACACCACTCCATCCAACACTTATCATTGTGTTTGGTTTTGTAGGGCTTGCATGCAGCTGTTCAGCCATGGAAACCCATGCCATGATGAGAGGGGGTTTGGAACTCTGCAGTTATGGAGAGCGCAATTGAGACTTTCATGCATTATGCCTCAGTACTCGGTGACCCCATTCTGTAATAAGATTACAACTTAAAATTGGCCATAGAATATCTAGGAGGAAAGAAATTTCACAAACTGATTTGTTGCAGCAATGCCATCCTATTACAGTACCATGCTGGAATTCAGTGAGCTCTTTCACAAGTGTTTCTAAAGGCAAACTGCATGGCTAGGTGCTTAATTTTACACACTTGTGGCAGTGGCAGTTGTAATAACTATGCATATCCTGATTGTGACCCCAGTCATTCCTGCATATTATAATGTATAGCTCCTCCCACTAAGATCTGGATTTACACCTGCATAGTTGTGGTTCTACGCTTTTCTCCCTGATATATTCTCTTGATACTTATGTATGCCGAACGGAGTGCCTGTAACACAAGGAATTTCCCCCCAGGGGATTAATAAAGTATTCTGATTCTGATTCTGATTCTGGCACTGAGTGAAACACCTGATTTCAATGATTAAGAGGTGTGGCCCAATATTTTTGTGCATATAGTCTAATTCATCAAATGATATACAGGAAATCAATCAAATATCATGTCTATTGGTTGTTCACACATGCACTGAACACTTACTTTAGTTAAAGTCACATAAGAGAATGAACTAAAGGGCCTAAAACAGAAAATTTAAATGTCTAAAACAACAAATGTGCTCACACACAATCGCCTTTGTCTAACAGAATAAGCCCAGTAATCTTTCCTCCACTTATCTTGGTCGTGTCAGCTAAATAGGAAGTGAAAAGTCAAATATGAGATGTCACATTCAGTTTACCTCCCTGCCTACTCACTCCATTCCCCCTCCATCCATCCCCCGTTTTGTTGTAAACGTCTCTATTTGATTGCATCTTCCTCCGCCTCAACATAATGCTTACACAATACAGCTCCCATCTGGGTGATGGTTGTGTATCGGCATGTTGAGTTAATGGATTTTATACAGAGCATGGAGCGTTTAATCAGAGTGGAGTAAGCGCTTCTTAAGAGACTGACAAAAAGAGAGACACAGCAGGAGGGGATGAGGAATGAAGAGAAGGAGTGAAACTGAGGAGACAATCTGAGATGCAGAAAAGAAATCTTTGTGATTTCAGTCATCTCACCTGTAAAGTGGAAAAAGTGGAAAAGTCCTTTTATTTTCCAGACAGAAAAGGCCAAAGCTTATCACACCTGGTTATCACCCGCATGAGTCAAATTCAGCTTGGTACATTTGAAAATGTCACTCACATTTGTGCTGTGTGGGACTTTTAAATACATTAAGCAACTTCTTAACTCTTTGCAGGTTCCTTGTATGACTAAAGTTTTGCCTTTTTAAGATTAGTAAAAACAGAAATATCATTTTAAATTTAACAGTCTTTTTTCCACTTTCTGGAACATGGCCAGGGAAGTTCCTGTTTCATAACCCAATACACGCCACAGAAAATAATGAGAGCACCTAATTACCTAGCGAGCTGGCATGCTAAAATAAAAGGATAATTTATCAGATCAGTATGACATCACCACATGCATCATAGGCCTCAATGGAGTCTTGTTTAAAAGCTGCAAAGTTGTGGCTTCTCTCCACATCTTAGCATCCTCTCAAACTTGGTTAATTACATAACACACCACTTTGCAGGTGTAAAAATCACTGCAGTCCACTGAAAGTCCCTCTGGAGACTCCAACTGATGGGAAATTGCAGTAAAGAGTTTAATTGTTGAATTGAGAACACTGGGAGGTATAAATTCTTTCTCTGGCACTCTGGAGAGCGTTTTCTTTGTTCCTGTCAGTGGGAGAGAAAACAATTCCTCCCACCGTTAACTACCTGCCTGCTTGTCGACTGGGTTTTGTGGTGTTTTTCTTGTGTTTTGTTGTTGCTAATAGGCCTAATTGGCCATAACCCAGGCACCCCGAAAGAGGGGGGAGTGGTTAATGAAACTACCTGCTCCTTATCTCGCTCTCTCCTTTGCCTCTGTTCTATCTTTCTCTTCAAGGAGAAAGAATTCCACAGAGGAACAGAAGGCATATTAAAAAAAGGTGTGAGCCCAAACAATCTATGTGGCCCGTAGCTCTTTGCACACAGATGTAAGTCAGGGAATAAGGAAGAGGAGAATGGGGCATGAGCTGACAGGGAATAAGAAAGAGCAGTCGCAAAAAGAGGAAGGTGTGTGCGGCCTCCAAGAGAGTAAAGAACAAAGCCAGGTAATGTTTATGGATGATGATCTTTAAAGGCTTGGCGTTTACTGAGCAGCACTTTGATACTGAAAAGACCCTTGATTATTGCTGGGTCAGGATATGGAATGTGTGCTCTTGATGTTTAATTAACATGGCTGCTTTGTAACAGTTTAATACGTCACACAGCTGTTTTGATCTTGCCACAATATGCCATATCATATAGCTACAGACAGGCATTGATGTGCAATTCATTTATTCTGTGTCTAAAGTACTTCTCGCCGTGTTTGATCTGTACATGGTTAATCTTTAACTGTAACATCATTCACTCCATGTGTGTATGCGCATCAAACGTAATTGTACTTTTCTACTGTCTAGGAACAAAGCCTGAAGCGTAAAGCTCTCACAAATGGATATATTCCTCTAAAATAAGTACACATGTTCTGGCTTTATGAAACACCAACTCTCTCTCTCTCTCACACACACACACACACACACACACACACCCCACAAGACTACTGTGAAACACCTCTATGCCCTCATATAAGTGAATCATATTGTTTTGCTAATATTCCTTTGAGATAAAGGCATTGAAACTGCCCTGCCTTAGCTCTAAGGGAATACTATGAAAACAGTATGTTAGTCGGCAGATTGTTTGTATATGTGTGTGTGTTTGAGTGTTTGTGTCTGTGTGTTTGGAGCAATGGGACCTGAAGGAACACCGCGAGGACAATCTGTCGCCCCTCCGCCTGGGCCCTGGGTGACAGATGATGTGCTCCCACTGCTGAGCTTTGTGTATGTACGCATGCATGTGTTTGTATGTGTGTGTGTGTTTGGGGGGGGGTTGACTGTATGGAGTTCAGCTTGCTATAATAACAATGGCTTTATTTGAGCCATGTTGTCAGAGGTTTCACCAGTATGAACACAGAGATTTTCCTTGCCCTGTGTCAACAACCTTGCACAGTTCTGAAGTTTCTTCAAGCATGCATTTCTACCATGTGGCCAAAAGGATGTCAGAGTATCTCCATCATGAGGTGCTGAAGTCCTTAAAGTGCTATAAAGAAGGAACTGAAGAGGAAAGTGTGGCAAAGTCTCCTGGCCTTCTGCACTTAAAGGTACCCTGTGGAGTTTTTAACGACCAGAAGCATAAATAAGAAATAGTAATGTGTTTTGTTCGTGTCATGCATGCAGATTAGGACACAAACATAACAGAGTAAAATATATCTTTACATTGTGCTAAATGCACCATCTGACTCTGGGTGGCAAGACTTTTACAATTTTTCCTCTTGCCACACTCAAAGCATACCAACAATGTCACTTGCACTTTGTTACTTATCTGCATGTATAGTTAGGTACATAAGTTTCAGGACATTGATACTTTTTTTTGTAATTTTGGTTCTCTACAGAGCCACGGTGGATTTTAAAACAGACAATCCAGATGTGGTTGAAGGGCAGACTTTCATATTTAATTTAAAGGATTTGACAAAAGAACTATGTTGACTGTTCAGGAATTACAGATATTTTTATAGCTTCTACCTCATTTTCAGAGGCTCAAAAGTAATGGTACAATCTAAGATTTTAAATAAAAGGCTTGCTTTTAATGCTTGGATGAAATACTTTACATTCAATGACTGCCTGAAGTCTAGAAACCATAGACATCACCAAATGCTGCGTTTCCTCCCTTAAAATGCTCTGCCAGGTCTTTACTGCAGCCACCTGTTGGGTTGAGATCAGGTGACTGACTTGGCCATTAAAGAATCTCTAATGTCTTTGCCTTGAGAAACTCTTGGATTGCTTTTTCAGTATGGTTTGAGTCATTATCCATTTGCTCTGTGAAGTGTCATCCAATCAGTTTTGCAGCATTTGGTTGAATATGAGCACAGAGTGTAGCCCTGTACATTTCAGAATTCAAGAATTCATCCAGCTACTTCTGTCAGCAGTCACATTATCAGTTAACACTAGTGACAAGCTTCCACTGGCAGCAATACATGTCCACACCATAACATTGCCTCCACCATGTTTGACAGGTGAAGTGGTATTTGCTTCAGGTCATGAGCTGTTCCTTTCCTTCTTCATACTTTTCTCTTCCCATCATTCTGGTACTAGTTCATCCTACAGTCATCTGTCCACAGAATTTTTTTTCCAGAACTAGGCAGGTTCTTTTAGATGTTTTCTGAGAAAGTCTAATCTGGTCTTCCTATTTTCAAGTGTATCCAAGAATTTGCATTTTCTTGTAAAACCCTCTGTGTTTACATTCAAGGTGTCTCTTGAGCAACTCTGACAATGACACCCTCACGTTCTTGAGAGTGCTCCTGACTTGGCTGGATGTTGTGAAGAGCTTTTTCTTAACCAACGTAAAGAATTCTGTAATCATTCACTTTACTAGTCATCTGTGACCTCCTAGGCTTTTTGGTGTTGCTGAACTGGTCAGTGCATTCATTCTTTTTATAAATGTCCCAGATTTTTGAGTTGGCAACTTTTAAAGTTTTTGCTATTTCTCTGATAGGTTTATTTTGGTTTTTCAGCTTAAAAGGGGTTTTTTTTAGCATCAACTCCAGATCTTTTATCTGTTTACTTTGTTTAGGAATAATGACGGTACAGGGCTCACGTGGCCATGAAATGACTTGTCAGTCAATTGTCTTGTGACTTTTGAACCTCTGAAAACGAGAGACTATGTATAAAAATGGTTGTAATTCTGTCAGAGTTTTGAGTTCTGTATATGGTTTTGCATGGTTTTGAGTTTTCTGTTATCTTTTCTTAAGTATTTCCTTGGTTTAGTTTTGGATATGTCTCCCTGTCTGTTTTCCTGTCCTTCGTCAAGTTTGTGCTCATGTCATGTTCTGTATGTATTCTGTTTCCTGTTTTACTTTGTGTAACCAACGTGACCTAATGGGGTTGCAGGTGAAGCAACTCACTGGTTTGACCACTAATCGGCAAAATGATAAATATCCCGGTCATCCCTGTTACTTCCTGCCCCTGCTTCCTGCTGGCTGTGCACCACGGATCAGAGCGTTGATTTAGCGGCCCATAACTCAACAAAAACTACACTTTACTGAATGAGACAAAACAGTGAGTTTTGCAATAGTTTTCTTTCCTGATGTGAAATGTTTAGAAGTAGTTCCGCCTTTTGGAAATGCCTGTTTCGTCATGTTTTGATCACGGCGTTTTTGCCGCGACTTCTATGCAAGACTCCCTTATGGAAAAATCAAATTGTTAAAGGTTGTCGAATTAAAACATAACTACACGTTTAAACAGTCTCAAAATCACGCACTCGCTTTATGAAACCCTTAGTTTCAATTCGGCTCACAAATTAATGTTTCATTTAATTTATTTTGGTGTGTTATTTTAATACTAAAGTAGCATTGTCATTCAAATGCCTATGGCATTAAGGTCTTAATTATAGTCAAATGCCAATGCACCTTTGTATTGATTGCATGAAAAAGAATTTGAAGTTGTACAACTATTTGATTTAATGCACT
>VUQH01012820.1:5537-19473 GCA_015106775.1 Etroplus canarensis
ACTGAAAATAACTGTAATGTTGGCAGTCAGATTCAGGTAAACTTTCATACTGATAGAAGAGTCAAAGAAAATAAAAGCTAATTTCTTTTTTCATCAAAATACTCAAAGAAGAATCAAAGCTTCTTCTGAGGTGTCCTAAGGGCAACTCAGAATGGCTTCTGTTCATAACTCTGTTTTCAGTTTCAGGTAGACTTTCAGATGCTCAACCCTCCGTTTGTTTCTTGAAGACAAAAACAGTCATGTCTTGGCCTGTCAGGTGCTGATTTTCAACAAGTTCTGATGTCCGCTCATCTTTTTATTGGATTCATACATCAAAACAGTGCAGTTTCCATGATTGCTGGACTTCAGATATAAGCTTTGATGCAGCCTTCCTCTAACTCTCTAAAGACCAACAGGGAAGGCTGCAGAGAGCAGCATCACAGCAACAATCCCCCTTAATTACAGTCAGAGCTATATCTAAAAATCCTGATGAGGGATACAAAGGCCTAAATCTACAGAAGAGATTTCATTACTCGTTCTTCTCCTTACCTTTTCTGTGTTTGGCAAAGAAAAGGAACAAAGGAGGAACCCTACTGATTGAAAACTAGCAGAACAGTGAAACAACAGGACACAACTGATCGCTCATGCATGGCTGGGATTAGGATAAAAGTAGAAAGAGCATGGAGAAGAAAGCACACAACAAAAGAAACAGGGGACTGACAAACTTTTTTCTTTTTCTTTTGTGGTGAAAAGGATGGAATAAAAGGTCTGGTCATATGAAAAGATAGAGAGAGAACGATTACCAAACAGAGGCGGTCCTTTTCAGCCTCTGTACGCCTCCACTCTTGTTCCTTTTAACCAGCTACATGAAAGATGAAGCTCAGGTCTCTGGTGACCAATATGACACAAACACAGCAGATAAAAATGAATTGTTTATCGTGATATTAGTATTAATCCATTCATTATTTGTTTAAAGGCAAGTTGGTAGCATGCCAGCCATCTTCAATGTGAATTTCTAAGAGCAAAAGAATGGAACATTGTGATTCCCATTGACCAACTGGCTTGTGAAAGTTGTTCATTACACACTAACTAACAAGACAGCAGTCTTTTCAGCCCCTGCCTCCACTAAGTGGAGATCATCCAACAATACTCTGAGTGCCTCCCCTGCCTTTGGACTCAGTTCAAATTGTATTCTATTCGTTATTTATCTCCCTCAACAAAAAAGGAGGGGAAGGCAAGTGATTAGAATTTCTGTCTTTGACTTCTTCTCATTTAAGAGGACATTTGTGAATGTGGGGAGGTGATGGCTACGCCTTTATTTCGGCCGGCTCGTTTTAAGTAGTGCACCACTTGTCCTCCCTCAATTTGGACCATGGGTGAGTGCTGGGCCATAGTTAACTTGTCTGAAGGTGAACGAGGTCAGATAGTGAGAGTGAAGCACAGGCTTTTTAGATTGGGTCTTGAAACCTTTAGCTATTGTGTAGACATAAGTAAAGTGTTAACTCACAACTAAATATCTCAGAGTGTTTGTCTTTCACTCAGGGAAAGGTTTGGATCCAAAAGAGTGGGTTAAAATGCACTTTATTGTACAAAAACATGATCCTCTTCCGTTTTTACAAGCATTCATTACAACATGTAACTGACAGATTAGAATTAAAAAAAAAATATTATCATAAACTGATGATAAACTATGATGTACCTCAGATGTTCGTCACTTATCTTAAGAAAAAGGAGTAAATTTATAAGTTTACTAACCATAAAACTGTACATCATTAAGTTTTCATGGTCTGAATACTGAAAGTTACTCATTTTTTAGACTAATTTTAGTTCTGCTGTGTTTAAGACAATCCACACTGCAACAAGTGTAAAAGTAATAACTATATTTGGATTATTCCCCCAATGATTTCTGTTTTTGTTTTCTTTGCCTGACCCAGTACCCAAAAAGCACTGAAGTAGAACGTTCTCCCTTTATCATAAACTTTGCTTACACATTCAGTAAAGATCACTGTATATTATTTTTATGCATTAACTAAGACTATAGTTCCTATTTTGTGATATATAAACACATACACATTATTTTTTTCTCATGTTATCTTAAAAAAGTTACAAGAAGTGCTGTTTAAAAGATCACTTTTGCTCTTAAACCTTTTTATAGGTTTACAAGCAGTTTGCTTAACATGAGAAAATGTCATGAAACTGAATTACAATCATTAAACATTTTTGAGCTGTGCCAGAAGCTCTCTAGGACACGCACACAAACATTTATGTTGAAATTGCATTTTCGATACTACACTAAATTAAGATAATGTGACTGCATTTTGGTTTGATAGTGAACTACAAAATGTCGACTACAGTGAGTAGTATACACTTTAAAATACCCTTCTTTTGCAAATTTGTTGCAAAAAGTTTCATCATGTTGTTTAGGAGAATTGCAGAAAAAAACAAACAAACTAAAAAGCAAGGCCTAAGCTGAAACTAACAAGGATTGAATATTGTAAGTTAGCAGAATTGTGAACATTGATGGATGTGGAATAAGCCTACAATAATAAGAGAACTAAAACTCAGTTTGATAGATATTGTGTGCAGCACCACACCAGTGAGTCTCTGGGGTGCACTGAAATCCCCAAAATACAGCTCAGCATAAATGAAAGAGATGAGTCTTTAAGTGGCTGCCAAGGGAAAAGAATCCGTCGCACTGACCAGCTGTACATGCACCAGCAAAAACTAAATACAGCATTATAAAAGCTTTGTACTTAAAAAATAACAACCACAAGCTCACACTCTGAGACATAAAAAACACAAAAATGTACTAATCTAAGTCTTTTAGTTGGTGTGTTAATAGCTGCCAAACTTTTAATTTCATCTGAATCAATAATAAACATTTTGTCCCATTTATTAGAATATTCACATTTGTGTTTCTGTGGCTGTAAAATGACACATTAATCAGCAGAGTGCCATCTTGCTATATAATTTCTGATTATATGCACTCTGATTTTAATTATACAGGGTTTTTCCCCATCAAAGATTTATTTTGCCAAGAAATAAAATGTTTTACTTCAGTTTTACAGTGAATACCTGACAGTAGCTAATACTGATCATGCTGGAGGTCAAACACGTTAGGAGACAGTATCCAACATACAGAATTTGTGTCATTAAAAGACTCCAGGGGACTCAGTTACATATTTATGCTCAACCCTAATCTTGAAATCATTCCTGGCAGTCTCCTTAACGTTGAATTCTTAAAATATGTCAAGCATAGCAAGCTCCCCATTTGTAACTTACACACGTGTGATATATATAAATCTTCATTTAAATTCATGGTATCAGGTTTGTGAGTTCCCATTATATAATACCAGCTCAAATGAGGGTTAGTCAGGAATGGCTAAAGGAGTAAAGCAAACTTTCTGAAAGATGAAATTTCAGCACTGGCAAAAGAGTTAAAGCCTTTTATTATCTAGCCATCCATCCATCCATCCATCCATCACAGGACGAGCACAGAGAACTTTTATTATCAAGAGTATTATTAAGGGTGCTTCTGTTTACTCTACCAGATAACTGTTAATATCCAGCAGACTAAATAGAGATAACTGCAGTACTCCTGCATCACCAGCAGGAAAATTAAGTTAGGTCTAGACTTTGCTTAGAGATAAATATAATTTCCACTTCAAAGTAAGTTTTTATAAATAACTCATAACTTTTATGCGGTTTGCTGCTTCAATCAAGATCAAACTCAATCATTAGTTCATTTTTATAAATGAGGCCCCAGACCTTCAGGTAGCTGCACAGACATAGTTCTATTCTATTCACGTTTCCTCAAGTGTTCCTTTGTCATTCGAGGAAGTTCTCTCTATTATGCTGAAATATAAAACAAACATGTTGTCAAGGAAGCTTTCTGGAAAACAATAGTGTCTGTCCTCGAAACCAGGAGTCTATGGGGGATTTTTTTTTCTGTGCCACCCCCAATTCTCTTGCATCTCGTAGATGGCTCCTCTAATCGCCATGACTGACTGACCTTTAGACCAGTCCCCTTCTGGGATTTACAGCTTTCACTGGCTTGACCTTTGCCACCCAACACTCCTACAGACACTCCCTTCACATGAATTCATCCTCGAAGCTGGACAAGAGCTACTGCTGGCTGACATGTAGGCTGCCATTACCACCTCACCATGTCAAAACCTCTCTAGGTGGTATGATTCAGTCAGTGGTTCATTAACCCCTTCCTCCGACCACCCCATCTACCCCCCACCTGTATGAAGAAAGTTTCCCCTTTGGCCTGGAGCAAGGTAGATCTGCTTAAAGCTGGGCCTCATGACGTGTGCCATGGCAGAAGAGGCTAAATGCCACCACCACATGTTGTGATGATTACAGGAAGTGGTGCAGAGTTGCAGGGGACCCTGGGACTTTGAGGGTGGGAGTGGGGGAACTCAGTTGGGGCACAGAGGCAGCGAATTCCCAGAGGCCATTGTATGGAGCAACTCAGCAAAAGCCTCATCCTGGTCAGGTCACGCAAATTTAGGAACCAATAAATTGTAGGTCTGATGGGGGTAGTGCTCTCTTTATTCTTTAATTAAACAACCCCCAAGCATTGACACGGAAGAAATAAAGTAAAAACAAACAAACAAAAAAATGAACCTGTGGTCTTCTTTAAAAGCTAAGTACCTTCATAGCTGGACAACACGGCTTTTGAACAAAAACTCACCACACTCAGGATGACCCTCTTGTTTGATAAACCTACTCAGCATTACCCTCCTATTCCTTGAAACACAGTAGCTAAAGTAATACAGCATTTCCTCTTTGGAAAGCAGTTAATCACCCCTAAACAAACATGTGTAGTGAAGCGTGAAGACCCCATTTCTCGCACAGTTCATAATGAATCTTGTTTTACTCCACTGCTGTTCGTTGTCACACTGGCCAGCACAGCTGAATTAGAGATTGTTTTTCTGTGACTGCCTCCAGTCACTGGAATTTAAAAAATGGTCAGAGGGACAATATGATAAAACAATAAGAGTAACAGATTTGCTCTTTGCCCAGCAAACTGTTACAACAGGCTGGAGGAGCATCCATGTCAGCTTTTATTTAGACTCACCAGAATGAAACTCATTCTTCCCACTTCTCAGTCTGTATACTTCAAAGGTCACAAGTTATTATTTATTGCCTTGTTTGACTGTGGCTAATGAAATCCCCAGAGCCTTAATAAAGCAAGTTGGTAACCTCCTACCCAATGAAGAGGTCTTTTCTCTCTTTTCTCACAGACAAACAAAAACAAAACAACAAAGAGAGACGGTGCATAAAGGAGCTTTGGTCAGATGGGTCACATGCTGTCCATTGAGTCTCTGGTCCATCAAGACCATTCAGCAGGCACTATAAAACCGGCAAGCTGCTTAAATACCTGACAGTAAGAAAAGAAACAAAAACAAAGAGAAAAAGGGGGGACAACAGATAAAATAAATAAGACAGCCCCTGTTACTGATGTGTATAGATGGTGCCGGAGAGTCACTGACAATTCAAGAAATGTGGCAGTGGCCACAAAAGACGGCTGGAAAATACTGAAGGAGCTTGCTGGGCACATTTTTTAGGCCTTTCCCGCTTGGACCCCCTTTTGAGTCTTTGTCTGTGCGCTGAGTCCATGAGAAAAGTCAATCACAGACACTTGGGTTTAGATTCTTGTTTTTTCTTTCCCTCTGGCAGTTAGTTCCCCAGTATTAAGCCTAAGCCAAGATACTCAATGTTTACATAACTAATTAAAGATGTGGATCTCTATCCCAGCAAAACAACAATTAAAGGAAATACTAGAAATACAGTGATTTTGCTGTCATAGCCTGATTAAGATGTTACTCATATTTTAGCCTGAAAATATGGCAACATCAAAAGATGAGTGGAGAAGAAAGATAAATACTGGGCAGTCATTAAAATCCATATTTATGCAGCCCAATTTTCCTTGTGAGGGAATTCAATGTGTTGGTTAGTTGGCTCCATTTGATCTGTGCTGAGAAAAGAGATGTCTGAACCTCCAGGGCTTGTGATCCCAGGCTAATGCATGGGCAAAAACAGTCAATTATATTGTAAATTACGGGGAGAGGGGCATCAAAACGTCTGAATGATGCAGTAAATTTTTTTATATAGGTTACAAAAATCTCCAGATATGTTGGACCAGTGAACATTTGGAGAAGGAGATTTATCAACATTGCCATTTAATCATAGCAAGGTAATGAACAGTTTGTGCAACAGTGTAGCAATTTTCAAGCAGACAAACATGAAAAAATAACATCACCTTAAAGCACTTTTTAAACCCACACACCACATGACAATGACACAGAAAGTCTTTCAGAAACTTTACATCAATGTCTCTTCGATCTGCTTCTATAGATGTGACTCTTTTTGTCTCAAAATAAGCTTAACAGATGGATGTTGTTTAGTCCTTTTGTTTTACAATTCCAGCTGAATAAATGCACAATAGCACGCACACCCTTTTTTAATAGTGCCCCATAAGAATTCAAGATTCTCCAAAACTCTCAAACCCTTCCTTGTCTGCAAGCTAATATTAGCAGTAAAGTTTACTTTTTATTTGAATGGTAAAGTAGTTTCATGTTTAAGCCGTGGGATATGTCTATGATTTCTTAAATGTCCATTTTCTTCCATTTTTAGTTATAACTAAAAATGCATGTGCCGTTAAGTTGTGTGCATTAGTGGGTCAGCCTGCTCAGTCTATGTTTGCAATCTCAGCCTGTGACCCTGAAGACATTCTGCAAGTCACAAGTAATAACCTAAAACAGTTTACTGACCTTTACATACTTTTGAATGGTATGATCTGACCCTTTAGCAACAAACAAGACATGCCTGTGGTTTTATCACAATACAGTGAATCATAAACCACAAAATGCTTTTTCTCAGATTTCATAATGATGGGCAAATTTTTCATGTCATTTTGCAAAAGTATTTCACTTTACATCGAAGATAATATTAATCTACAATAATTATTTTGCAACTGTTTCATTACAGAATGCAAGAAACAAAATAGCATGCTGAAAGGATACACCACACACCCACTGTTAAGACAAATGATAATGTGTACACTTTTTCATTGAGCTATTTTGATTCCCTCATCTGAGTGCCCTTCACAAGTGCATTTCCAAAAGTGAGATTTCACTCTGTCACTGTGACTAGTGGGCAAAAACTAAATACCAGTTAATTCTCTGCTTGAGATAGCATATAGATGAGTAATCATCTGTCATAATCTTAGCCATGTTTCTTTCTGTAATGGAATAGATATTATGTTATTTTTTGCATGATGAGATGTGGCCGGCTCTCCCTTTGATCTTGTGCACTCACTAGGAAGAGGCAGATTAAAAGGTTTGTGAAATCAAAATAAATTTTGAATTGGTATTTAGTGAAGCACTAAAATAAAAAATAAATAAATAAAATTTCAAAAGCTTTATGCAAAACATCCGGGGCATTTAAACATGGTAGCAACGCCAGCATCTGTATCATACTCATATAACCTGGTATATTTCTGATGTCCTCATTTGAAATGCACTGACAGCCAACCTGCTGCAGATGCATTAAGGGATCACATGCAACCTGAAAATCTACACTTTTAGGTTATGCTTTAACATGTGCCCAGAGATCACAGTCTATAAAATAATAAGCATGTCTTTGGTCATATTGCTGTGTGGTCAGAGGAAAGATGAGGGCTCCTTTTAGTGTAGGACTAAATTCAGGGGGGTGGCTATTTGAAGTGTACACAGAGAGCTGGGTTTGATTGGATAAATCTAGGGCTTCACAGAAGAGCTGCCCCTGGTACAGGAGGCGGAGAGTAGATATATATTTTTTTTTTCCTGTGGCATTTTTCCCCCATACAAGAAAAAAAGATGGGCACTGGAGCTAGGCTGGAACGTGATCATAGGCCAGCACCAGACCAGAGAGCTCCCCATTAAGGTTTTGGGTTATAAACAGCATCTGTTTCAAATGGGGCTAAGACTAGAGGAGCTCTCATTCCCTCTTTCCCTCTGCCTGTACCACAGATCTGGCACAAACCATGAAGTCTCTCTTTTCTCCCTTTGCTTTTCCCATCTCATCTCATTGCGTCTCTTTTCTCTTTCCTCTTTAGAGTTTTTATATGCCTCCTGCTCATTATGGTCCTTTTCTTTTAAAGAAAGGGATTTATTTAGCGGGGAGAAAAAAGCTCAGCACAGCATTGGCATGCACACTCGTTTGAGTATAGTGCAATAACTTAACGGCTGCAAAAGTGACAATATAAACCACAAAATCACCAGTTTTCTTAACTGGCTTCTGTAACCTTATCCTCATTATTCCTGGAAGCACACAATACGAAGGACAGGACATTTCAGATAGAAATGGAAATTGCATGTTGTCCAGAGATGAAGAAAATGCCTTACAGTTATTTTCTTCAAATCTTAGGTAAATAGCCTGATATTATAATTAATACTTTTATTGTCCTAAACTGAAAACAGTCTGCCAGCTGAGGCCACTTTTCTTACCAGCGCTGTCAAAAAGGCAGTGTGTTGCCCTCTGCTGGACAAGATATAAAATAGTTTGCTGTGACATTTCACTTCACAAGGAGATAGTTAGGGTTAATCTTTGGACTCTGATGTAGACGTCACAGTTTTTGTCCGTGATCGATATTTAACCTATTGATGTATATTTCATCAAAATGAATGTTGCAAAAGGAATAATTTACAAAAAGTCAATGAGACATTGGCCTTTTTGCAAATGTTTTTGAAACTCAATTTCAAATACATAGACAGTGCCTTTGCGTCAAATATTTTGTATCTATCTTGGGACATTATGAAACTTGAGACAGGCTCAAGTATCTTCTGGTCAGAGTAAACAGGACGTGTGTTATATTTACACCAAGACCTCACTAATCCTTTCTGTGTGGACTGGTATCATTAGGGAGTAGCATGAAAGTGCTCTTGGCAGGATGCCTCTTCTTTTACTTTTCTTTAACACCAGTGGACATTTAACTCGTTCTATAGACAATATATTGACTATTGCTATTATTTGAACCAATGCACTGAGAAAAATAATACTTTATTAAAAATCCAGTGAACCTTTCTTGGTAAGCGATAAGGTGGCTGATTTCAAGTTGAAAGGCTGGAGAGAGGGCGGAGGTAGGTCTTTGTTCCCAGCTTGATGAGTTGTCTGTGCAGAGCTCTAAGCTGCACGCTGAACACTATGCATTAAAGGTTACAGCAGATTGAGGTGCCTGGAGTAAGAGGGGGAGAAGAGGGAGAAGGAGGTGAAAGAAAGGTAGAGAAATAAAGAGTTTTCGCAAAGAAAGTCGCTACTTTTTTCTATTAAGAAATGACATGACACAAAGTTTCTGCTTTGTTCCTTGCTTTTTTACAGTGTGACAGCTGAGCTGCAATAAGGATTTCATTTGGGGGAGTACGTATGTACACTCAGCCACTCTCTTTCTGACATCCATGTCAAAATAAGCACTTGCAAAACATATTTTCACCTATTCAGTTTCCTTCAAATCAACCAAGAAAGAGAAAAATTAAGCATGTCAAATGGCTCACGACGTGATTTAAAGGACTTTCTGACACGACAGGTCTACTACACTGTAACTGATTGGCTGTGATACTTGGCACGAAAGTTGGGTTTATGCTGGGTTACATTATCATAGGACACTGTCTGGACTGAGACTGGCCAACAGATGGTCACCTGGATTAATGGAGTCAATTAATTCATCCCATTATGTAATTAAGGTTGGGGTCTAATGAGTAGAGAGGCCAGTCTTGGCTTCTTAAGATGTTAAGCGAGTGATTTATTTCCTAAAAAAAGCAAACTGGGAAACCCAAAGTTTATTTTTTGTCACGCAGTTGGTATTTAACGTCCGGCCAAACAATAACAGTAATAATAATAATAATGTACCTAAATGTTCTTTTTATTATGACACTTCCTCAAAAAGAGTAATGAACCTAAAGAAGTTGTTGCTGTAAATGTTTTTCGTTTATTTTAAGAATGAGAAAAATTAAAACAATAATTTTCATTTGAATAATCGGTTGTAAATACTGCAGCTAGAACAGATGAAGTGGGAACCGTCACCTCTTTGCATTGACCCAAATTGTCCACTAGAGGGAGTTCCAGTGGAAAGGCTCCCATTCAACTGATCTGCTCCTATGCATACACTGACTAGCTGAGAGGTGTAGGGGGGATCTGAGGTAAAAACAGTGTTTTGAGGGCACAGCTGATGAAATGTTGAATCACTGTGAGAAAGGGATGACATGAAAGTGTTGACATCTTACTGTTCACTCCCTGCCTTCCTTCCATAAGATCTGTGAGCACATCCATTACATCTGGATTCAGACAGAATTAAGTAGTCTTCATTATGTGGCTTCCTGTCTTATTGCAATAGCTTTTTCAAGCATGTGCAAGTCTGCCTGCATATTTAAATTTGCTTTATTGTATAATAAATTCTCTAATTACTCATCTGGTGAGAATGTATGAGTATCAGTGCTGAAATAGTGAATGAATGATGTAAAGGATTTCCTGTCAGGATCAATGCAGCTAGTCTCAGTCTGCCACCAGTTACCTCATGTTTCAATTATAAACCTTACTTGTATTATGTTGAAAGCTCCCTTACAACATGTGTTCCGAAATGTAAGATGAAAGAATACAATACTTTATGAAGAGCAGATTC
Source organism: Etroplus canarensis (assembly GCA_015106775.1). NCBI lineage: Eukaryota > Metazoa > Chordata > Actinopteri > Cichliformes > Cichlidae > Etroplus > Etroplus canarensis. The sequence continues at coordinate 16,183 of VUQH01012820.1, forward strand.
TACTTTAGCATTAAGCCACTCAGTTCATTCTAAAAAGAACAAAATGTTCTCAAAGCAGAACACTTGTCTTTGGATGGTATTTATTTCCACCATTTATATTAGGGTACCTTACAAAAGTGTCATTGTGTTAATTTGGCTGAAGGGGCAAAGATAATAGCAGAAAACCTCTCAAATAGGGAGTTTGATGAGACATTTCCCAGTGGGAGGTATGGTCAATGGGGGGTATGTCTGGCTGGAGACCTCCTGTGTGCTTGGGAGTGACACACACAAACACACACACACACACACACACACACACACACACACACACACACACACACACACACACACACACACACACACACACACACACAGATCCAAGCATTTTGTAAGCTCACCTACTCTTATTAATTGCCACTGTGTAATCTCACAGGGTTTTCACACATATTAAGAGCTGTCCCTGTGCTCATTTAATTTAATGTAGGTTAGTAGGAGAAGATAAGAGGCCGGACAGTTAAGATGATCTTTCTTGCCCCCTTCCTCAGTATCCCACTGAAAACCCAGCCCAGCCAGAAAAGAGGATGTTGTCTAAGACATGACTAATCTTGATTAAAAAAAAACAAAAACTCTTAGCTCCTCCTGCTTGCAAACTGTTAAATATCTGAAAACGATGCTGCATGTGAATCCATTGACCTTTCTTTCTATTTTCTATAAAAGATTGTCATTTGGGAGCTGGTGGATTAGACTTCCTGTTTATGGGCCTGTGGAGCCTCAAGGTCTGAGTGATGCAAGAAAATAGCATGAATCTCAGTGTGGCCAGTGGGGTGTGTCTCGCTGCCCATTGCTGGATTGCATTTACTACATCGAAGAAACTTGCATTCTCACTGCTTTCACCAGAGTAAAGCTATCTGGTTTGGAGATTAGTTCTCATAAGGAAGCATGATAAAACAAGGTTGGTGCAGCTCACTTCAGATGGGTAAAGTATGTTAGAAGGGTGGTGTAGAATAGAGTAAAGGAGAGTAAAGTGGAAGAGATGGGAGTAGAGGCAGGAAGAAGAGACAAGGTGCAATGAGGTGACACCATATTTACCTATTATATTTTTAGCTTACTCTGTTCAAAGTCAGCCTATGAGGTGCTGCAATTAAACATTTCAAACTTCACTTGGCACTTAACAGTCCTCAAATAGAAACTTTACTGCAGCATGAAAGCTTTTACCCAACGTTAGTGGAAAAGTTGAAGGACAAACCTGTCTTCCTATTTCTTTTGATGCAAGTGAGATATGACAGTTGTGTGGCATGAGTAATGAACGTGCCTTTCAGGTGCTAATCCTGTGTTGATCCCATGTCTAACTGTGCAAATATACACAACATTAAAATCATCTGCCTAATACTGTGTAGGTCCCAGATCCATCAGGCTCTGTGGCTTGCAGCGTGGGACCTCTATAGATAAAGCTTGTTCCACTGTCTCACATAGATGCCTGATGGGAATTCAATCTGGAGAGTTTGGAGTGTGGGCATTTGTCATGCTCATGAAACCATTCCTAAACAATTTAGGGGGTGTGGAGGGAGTAGGCTGCTAGTGCTGTTGTTGGGATGTGCCATTGCACTATGTGCTTGGTCTGTAACAATGTTTAGGTAGGTGGTCTTTGTCAGAATAGCATACATATGATTTTCAGAGCCCAGGGTTTCTAAGCAGAACAGCACATTATAGCGAGGTGCTGTTCATTTAATCTGTCAGTGGTTTAAATGTTGTGGATGATTGGTGTAATCTATTGCATTTCATCTTTGACATAAGATGAAATATAAGAGATCACATACATATGGGTGCGTATTTTTTTCCATTTTCCATTTTCAACATAAATCAGTTCCTTCTTTTCTCAGCAGATGGCAGCATTGTACATAAAATGCAGCCCAGGTAAGCAGACAGAAGCCAGTAACATATCACAGGGACCATAATTAATTCCATCGCTTTCCTTGATGTATTTATATCCACAACATTTTTGTTCATATCATGAACAGGCTCATATCTTGATCCCAGATTTTTTTTTATGTGCACATAACAATGACAGAATGTATGAGAACATGTTTTGACAAGAGTCTCCGGGGACTGCTAGGATGTGCTACTCCATCCCCTTATCATTTCTCTACAATAATATCTGCTTGATCAATGACAATGAATAGACAAGTTGAGTCCCATTATTTATATATATTATGAAAAAAGTTTTCTCACCCCTTTTTTGAAAAAGAAAAAAAAAGAAGTGCAAATATGTTTCTGATCCCCTGCTGTAGAGAAAACAAAATCGCTGGTATTGTAAGTAAGTCAGTTGCTGGGTCCCTTATCATCTTTCCACTTGAAGTGAACTGACATGAGCTTGAGTCTTCCAGCATGGAGCCCAAAGGCCACTCAGTCCTAAAGAGCCTTTACTTGCTCTTGTATCTTATCAGAGGGCTGGCTAATGACTGTTCAGTGTAAAATGGATCAGCCTGACAGGCCGTGACTCTACAGAGAACATTTCCACTTGTGAAGGCTAACCTCTGGAGCCACTTTGTGTAAGCACTAATTCAGTTTGTGGCTGGTTGTCTGTGGACTCTTAAGGCACCAAAAAGGAAATAGAGACCAGTTCAAAAAGTTGGACGTTGGTGCAAAAATGAGATGATGTGATACGACTGAGGAGGGGGAAGCGCATGACTGGTGCACTGAGTCAGAGGAGGGGATGTGGAGCTGCCAAGAGAAACATGACCCCAAGGCATTTTCCCCATCGCAAAGAACTGTGTAAAGTGAGATTATCTGGACTGCAGGGGGCATTAACGCTGGAGTCTCTGGCATCAGGAGCTCGTTTATCAGAATTAAGGCTCGAAAGCATCACAAGACAAGACAAGGTGTATGTGTGGTAATAGAGTAGCACTAAACAGATATGCTTAGTTGAACTAAGAGACTTTTCTGTTTTCTCTAGGTTCGTGAGGAATAAGAACAATCGTAAAGTTAATGAAATCAATTTGGGTTTTTTTTGCTTTGTTTTGTTTTTTGTTTGTTTTTTTGGGGGGCAGAAATGAATAACTTGTAACTCTATTTGTGTTTGCTCTTAAACGTTTTACTGCTGAAATCAAATCTAGACTGACTCTTTAAGTGGAGGAGGAGGGAGTAAAGAATCGTTTGCAACTCTGTAACATTACCAAATTACTCTTAAGGGAAAAAACAATGACTAATGTCTCTAAGGGCTTTTCTCTCAATAAGAAATGACAGTAGAAGAAGTTTCTTTTTAGTCACAAAACATGTGTGTGCATATGTGTGTGTGTGTGTGTGTGTGTGTGT
>VUQH01012823.1:9207-24894 GCA_015106775.1 Etroplus canarensis
GTGACAAAAAAGAAAAGAAAAAAAAAAAAAAAAAAAGAAAAGAAACAAGAAGATGCAAAATATTAACTCCTATGGAATGGGACCAGCTAACATTCTGTATATAAATATCTTGTTGTAAGTGAACAAAAAAAAGGCAGCAATTATGATCCTAAAGTGATTTTACACAATAAAAAGCATAAATACGTATGTTAGAACCAATTTCTGATAATAGATCAACCTAAATCTTTATTTACAGTACTGTTCAGGCTTCAGCTTTATTTTTTAGAGCATTTGTCTTTTATAAATAAATCTGTGGGTGACAAAGTATATGTGCAGTTGTTCTCTTGGATGTGTTTACCCTAAAGGCTTTCTGACACATTTCATACACAAATCATCCACAACAATAAAATCATGTATGAAGTAAAACTTATTGGTCACTTTGTTACAATGTGATGTTCTGCTGGGAAACCTTTGGTCCTGACATTCATATGGATGCTGCTTTATTTATCAGTCAATGAAGAATGGATTAGTGCATTTGATATTGATAAGTCTAGATGATTTATTAAGCTTGTGGCTGTCCAGACATCAAATGAGATTAGCTGGACTGTACGCTCTGAAAATGAAATTGATGAACTGCCATGAACTCATTGTTATTGCTTATTGTGAAATGCATTGTTACTTATTAAGTAATAATGATACATAGCACACACCAAATTCTGGTTTTCTTGTATAGATAGTTCCTCTCAGGCATAGACTTTACACTATGTTGAGTGAATAATGAGAAAAAATGAGAATTTGTGGCTGCTCTAATGCTAAATGGCGAGTTGTTTTAAATGATACATGGCCAAGTCTGGCAGTTTTTGTGTGGGAACAGAATTCGTGTATCTCACAAAATACGAAGGACTAAAAAAAAGGTAACAAAAGTCACTGCACAGCTTAATACCTGTGATTATTCCAAATATAATTAACTGTAATGACTACATTTCAGGCTTTAGACTTTGAACACGCAGGAAGAGAAATGCTTTTTTCCACTTACGGCTTCTCTTTCATTAAAGTTTTATCAGCTTTTATTAACAGTTTTTGTGCTTTAAACCTAATCTATTTGAAAGGATGATACACACAATCATCATATTTTTCTCTTATTTGTGTGAACTGATTCTTTTAAGGAGCAAATTGACCAAAAGGTGCATTCCATTTGAAACCCTGAACTCTTTACCATTCATCTGATCTTGTGTCAGCATTTTGCTGGCTTCAGCTATCCAGTAGAAGTGCTTTAAATATCATGTCACATCCACTTAACATTGTAGATGCGCAGTGGCCATACATGCCCATGTGTTTGCTTAATGTGCCCCGAAGAACACCGTGGAGTACATGCCAGCCTGATAAATCCACTTTGATGACATTTTCGCAGAACAAGCAAGCATTCTGTGTGCAAGTATATAGCCACCAATGCCAGTTTTTGTCATGTCAGTTTCAGTGTGTTGCGCAGGATCAAATGTCACGCCTGCTTCTTTTCACCCCCCCCCTCCAGTCACACAGAGCGGGAAATGAGGAAATTGAAGATAAATCCTATCAAGAATTATTACGTCCTACTTCGCTGGATATGCTCAACCTGTGTGAGTACTGATAACATTTAATAGCCCCGCCTTGCTACTAATCTGACTTGAAATGGTGTATGAGCGTTCCAAAAGGTCAAAATGATCAAAAAAACCAAAAGTCTTCCAGAGTGTTTGAAAGAACTTGTTAAAAGAGAAGTGTCATGAAGGTGGCTCCTGGGAGTAGAAATGGCTTTATGTTGCAATTACAGTAAAATGTGATATACTCATTTTAAATTTACAGGCTCAGTTCAGTATCTCTACCAACTTTAGCCTGACTGTTAAGTAAAAGTTATCTTTCAATATCCCAAATGAAAAAGAAAATAAACTTCAGACACTATCAGAACATGAAGTCCTTATTTCACCCCTTTATTGAAATGAAGTATCTGGTGTCCCCGTACTCAAGCTGCTGAGGTCTCCTGAGCTTTCATCCATCGAAGCACATTCTCCCTCTGCACTCACATCAGAGTGCTCACCTAACCACTACCCCCTCCTACACAGTTAGAGACTGTCAAAAAATAAAATCATCATGCCTGCTCATTGTTTCCTCTCCACATCACTGAACAACTGTGTGATGTTAACAAAGTTTGCACGCTGCTCTCTCTCATACATGTATTTATTCTTTGGCAAGAAGAAAATGCTTCACACAGAGCAGTGGATAATAAAAATGTACAACTGATTTGTACTTGAATACAACTGCAACAGTGGGCACACTAAACAAATAACAAGGTCGCCAAGCCTTATACTTGTGGCTCGTGACACATACTTTCACCCAGGCAAATTTCAATGTATATATATTTCAGTACAAACACAGGTCCATAAACTTCACAGACAGCATATAAAAGACAGTTTTGTTTTTAAGTTGCTGAAGGTGCACACGGACTTGTCAGTGGTTATGAATGAGGCATTCTGTGACAAAACATTAACACAAATTTAAGCTGTGTTTTGATTCCAGTTTAGTCTTTCCTTATCAGATACCCGATATTTGATAAGTAGTTTATCAGATACCCGTAACTTCATATCATTCAGGATCCAATGAATTAAAAGAGCAGCATGTGTTTTTTTGCATAGCACAAAAACCACGTCATTAACTATTCATAACTATTAATCATTTCCAACAGAGAGAATCATGACTTAATGGTAAATCACAATCTACTTTTCTACTACTGTGAGATGTGTCACACACAGAGTCACAGTGTTGAAGCTACATTTGTCACACAGCAGTCATCCACAAATTGACTACCAAGCTTCATATATTTTATTATTATTCTACAGATAGGTATTAACCATAGCTATACACTCACCAGCCACTTTATTAGGTACACATGTTCAACAGCTCATTGGCATAAGTATTTGATCAGCCAATTACATGGTAAAACCCCCGTGCATTTATGGTCAAGATGACCTCCTGAAGTTCAAACTGAACATCAGAATAGGGAAGAATGGTGATTTAAGTGACTTTGAATGTAGCATGGTTGTCGGTGCCAGATGGGCTGGTCAGAGTATTTAAGAAACTGCTGATCTGCTGGGATTTTCCTGCACACCCATCTCTAGGGCTTACAGAGAATGGTCTGAAAAAGAGAAAATATCCAGTGAGTGCCAATTCTCTGAGTGAAAATGCCTTGTTGATGCTGGAGGTCAGAGAAAAATGGCAAGACTGGCTTAAGCTGATAGGACGGCAACAGGAACTCAAATAAGCACTCGTTGCAACCAAGGTATGCAGAAGAGAATCTCTGAAAGCACAACAAATTGAACTTTAAAGTAGATGGGCTACAGCAGCAGAAAGCAACATGAGGTGTCACTCCTCTCAGGTAAGAACAGGAAACTGAGGCTACAATTTGCCTCACCAAAATTGGACAATAGAAGATGTTGCCAGCGCCGACGAGGCACAATTTTTGCTGCAGCACTCAGATGGTAGGATCAGAATTTGGTTTAAATAACATGAAAGCCATGTATCAATGGTTCAGGCTGCTGGTGGTGTAATGGTTTGAGGGATAATTTCTTGGAACACTTTGGGCCCCTTGGTACCAATTTATTATCATTTAAACACCACAGCCTCCCTGGGTAATGCTGCTGACCATATCCATCCCATTATAGTATACCCATCTTCTGATGGCTGCTTCCAGCAGGATAACACACCTTGTCAAAAAGTTCAAACCATCTCAAACTGGTTTGAACATGACAATGAGTTCAGTGTGCTCAAATGGCCTCCACAGTCACCAGGTCTCAATCCAGTAGAGCAGTAGAGTTTTGGAGATAAATATAATGGAGATAATTTATTGAAGTGTTGGGAGCAGGATCATACCCCAAATTCTCCCCTTACAGTGGTACATTGATAAAAGCCTGCTTGCACTACACACTCATATTCTTTCTTTCCATGGCCCACCCTCCCTCTTCTCTTTTCTTTGTTTTTCAGCCTCTCTCAAAGGTATCGTGGGATATGCAGGCCCATGAGCTGCCGTTGATCCTTACTGAAGCTTTCCCTAAACCGCAGCCTCAGGCCTAGCTCATTGCATCATTATCAATAAATGCGCCATTTATGGCTGTGCTCCTTGCTCAGGAATTATTAAGCATACAAATAATTTTCAATATTTAAGTAATTTTTAAATCATATCTAATAAAACTTAAAAATACAAGTAGTGCAATTATTTTATAATTTTCAAATACACCACAACTCTTTTATATCTGAGCTATTTTACTCAAATAACTAAAGCTGAAACCCCATGGTTTCTCTCTGGCTGGAAGTTAAAAAGAGAGATTTTTTTAAAAAAAATCAAATATCACACACAAAAAAAATCTACCAATATATTCAATTTTTATTACATTTTGTTTGTTCTGTGACATTTCAGTGAAAATTCACCCTTTGCACATCATATTTATTGGAAAAATTTCAAACTCTTATGAAACCACTGAACAGAAATAGCTAGTAAGAAATATTTTCAGATATTTTTTTTTTTTTTTGCTCACCTTGCCGGAGAAGACTGCAGAGCTGCAGCTGATAGTGAAACATTTGGAGGGGCAACATGCTGAACAATATGTTGTGTTTGAGCAGTGGGCTTTGTGCAGTCTCCAGAGACTCTGCACTGTGCTTGCTAAAGCTAGCATGACCTTTAAACATCATTAACGTTAACTTGGGTTCTGTTGTACCTGCATTTGTAATGAGGTGTGTGTATTTGCTCACACTCACCTTAATGCAAAAATCGGGGAAATGGGGACACAGCTTCTAAACAAACACACACACACAGACAGGCAAATCTTTTTCACAGTGAGGGGCCAAATCGATACCAAACACACCACACTGATTCTATTTGCATGGCTTTAATGTCAGAATGAAGCTTTCTAGAGAGCCTCTCTTCTTTCTGTAATACTTGGACACGCACATGCACACACATGTTTAGAAATTACAGAAGCTCTCAAAAAGGTAAGCGCACATGTGCACACACTCATGAAATCTGTGATGGTGAATTAACAGGCTTGCATTTATTCCCAGCAGTCAACACAAAGCAGATTGTTCTGAAGTAAAACAGCCAATCAGGGAAGCTATAAAGTTGTCTCAGTTTAACCATGATAATACTTTCTAGCAAGTAGGTGTAGGGATTTCAGGGAAAGATCTCTCTCTCTCTCTCTCTCTCTCTCTCTCTCTCTTTCTGTTTGCTTGTGTGTGTGTGTAGGTGTGTGTGTAGGTCTGCAAGAGAAATCCTCAAAGACGAGAACCAATAAACAACAGAAATAACAGTACCCCGGGGTCTTTTGAAAGCTGGTCTACGTTGCACTTTACTACAAGTGAACCGGTGCCAAATAACTCAATTAATACAGTAAAAATATCATTAACAAGACCAAAATACATCATGGGGAATTGGCTGGACTTATTAACAGCACAAAAATGAAGTTGCTTTACTGGACAATATGAAGAAACAATTTTCTTTGTAGGGAAAAGTCTAATATAAGATTTAAGATACTTTATTACTCATGCTAATGAGGTGATTTCCTTTGTTTGTTCTTCTGTTATTATAGGGATATCTCGAAAACTACCTCTGGATAATTCATAACCCTTACATTTATGAAGGAGAGGACTTCAAAAAAGCGTACACCAACTGCAGCTGACGATCGTGTGATGTGACTCAATGCTGTAGAATAGCTGCTCAGTGAACCTTCAAGTGACAGTGATTTGTCAATTGCTGTTTTGAAGGTCAAGAACTAACTCAAAGCCTCAAGTTGCTACATTTGCCTAATTCTCCCTTGTGGCTTATCTGGCATATAAAAGAACTTTTAAGGTTGTAGCAGGTACATTTTCCTGAATCTCTGAGGTCAGCTAAATTTGTAATTTATTTTAAACATCTACTTAAAATTATTTTTAAACGTCAGGATTTTCATGTTCATTCTCTTCGATTTTAGCTGGTTCAAATTTCCTCTTATGTAGTTCATCATTTTGTTTGGTTAAAGCTATGTTTGCTATAAAAGTATATACAATAAATCTGACCTACTCTTTTTTTTATAACATTGCTTCAGTTCTTAGAGGTTTGAGATCTTTTTTAAAATATCATTTTTAAATGTATTTATTTCTACATTTATTAATGCACAGTTCTTATAAGAACGTGCCACAGCATTTCAGTTGGGTTGAGATCATCATCTTGTTGCATGACCCAGTTTTTGCCAAGCTTTAGCTGTCAGGCAGACAGCCTCACATTTGAATCTAGAACACTTTGGTATACAGGGGAGTTTGTGGCTGACTCGATGACTGCAAGGTGTGTAGGTCCAGTGGCTGCAAAAAAAAAAAAAAGCCCAAATCATCACCCATCCGCCACCATGCTTGACAGCTGCTATGAGGTGTTTGTGTGATATTCTATGTTTGAGTTTCACCAAATGTGGCAACCATCTTCACTTTGATCTCATCTGTCCCAAGAACATTGTTCCAGAAGTCTTTGCAAACCTAAACCTGTCATTTTCTTTGTAGAGTGAAGAGGCTTCCACCTGGCAATTCTTCCAAACAAACCATACGTGTCTTTTTTCTAATACTGCCATGTTAACATCCTAACTGAGGACTGTAGAGTCTCAGATGTAGTGCTTGGGTTTTTTGCAGTTTCTCTGAGCATTGCTGGGAAGATTGTGGCTGTTAACTTATACCTGAATGCTCTAGACCAGCAAACTGCCAAAAATTCTGCTTTTATAGAGGTGGTCCCATTTGTTGATGATCAATAAAATAAAAGGCATTTGATTAGCAGTGCCTGATTACTACTTACCCTCTCAATTCCAGTGGAAGTAGGAAGGGTATACTTAATTTTTCATAGTCCTGTGAAAGTTCTTTTTCACTTGACTTTACAATTTACCCCTTGGGATTATAAAGCATTTTGATTCTGATGATTAATGTATTTTTGCATTTATTTATGTATCCACTGCATGCTGGGATATGCATACCTATGCTTAATGTAAGAAGTAAATGTAAAATGCTAAATGTAAAGCACTTTATCAGCGTATTTTAAAAAGTGCTATACAGTTAAAACTATGCCTCAAGTAAAATTTGGAAGCTTTTAACAGTCACTCTCTTAAATACCTTTTTTTTTTTGTTGCTTTAATCTCATAAATAAATGATTCTAAAACAAAATGCCCAGATGGTCTCCATCAGAATTTATTGTACACAGTCTTCCAAACTACTGGCTTTTGTCAGCCAAGCAGCATAATTATGGCATAATTATTAACTGATGTCAATCTGAATGAAATTTCTTTGAAATTTTGCACCTTTTCTGTTCCTAACTACACCTAGGAGGATTCTGATGCCTCGCAGTAGGTGTAAGCTCTCTGAGTGCCTTCTAGTTATTGTTGAGTTTTAAAGGAGTGCTTGAAGCACAAACAAGACACCCCAGGTGTTTTTAAGGGCACTCCCCTCATTCTGTTTATAAAGGCTTTAGAACTGAAGAGCTTTGTGAAGTTTGCTTGTGTAGTTATTGCAGCTGTAACCTGAAGACAATTTGGCTGTGTAGATGACTTCATTTTTATGATCACATTTTCAAAGACTCCTGCATTTATGCTATGCTTCTTAAATCTTTCCACCAATATGCCCTGTGTCATAAAGAGGTGTGCCCCTCCACTCCCATGTCATAAAAACATGGAGACTTTATTTTTATGTTCTCAAGGACAATTATTGGGTTAGAGCAAAGAAGGGTGATGTTAAAACCAGAGCAAATTACAGACAATCTTTAAGTATGAAGAGGAAATCAGCTGCTGATTCATGTACAAACTAAGCAACTAATCTTTAATCATAACCTCACCTTATAAATATTATGAGCTGATTTGTAGCTTGTTTATGCTCTACAGAATTCAATAAAATATTAATGAAGAAATGATGCCACATGTAGGATTTGCCAAGGAATTAGTCTTGTTGACATAGTCAAATGCCAAAATTAAAAAAAAAAATGGATATTGTAAATTATGTCCAAGTGATCTGCTTTATGCATGTATTTAGCCTAATTTAGGAGTTCTCAAGCATCAGTTTCCTCAAAACATTCCACTCAAAAAATTGTGATCAGCCCAGTTTTGCATGAAAAACAGCAGGGAGGGAAAGCCAACAGAAACCTATTCACAGAGGCAGGACAGAGAACTGATGGATAGTACAGCAACATATTTCATGATGAGTGACATATTTTCTGAAAATCCTCAATGGGATGAAGACCCCTCTTTGAGTTGCAAAATTGAACCGGTTAAGAAAATTTCTGTGTTCTTGTATTTTGCAAAATTAACACATAGATAAGTAATTTTCTTCAAATACAACCACAAATTCAAAAAAGGTTAGGATGTTGCATAAAATACATTTGAAAACACAATGCAATGATTTGCACATCTCATGAACTAACATTTTATTCACAAAAGAACATAGAAAAATACCAAATGTTGAAAATGAGACATTTTCTGCTTCATAGAAAATACTAGCTCATTTCAAATTTGATGGCAGAAACACATCCCAAAAAAGTTGGGATAGAGCCGTGTTTACTACTGTGTACTGTAGCACCCCCTCTTCTGTAAACATCTGGGAACTGAGGAGACCAGTTGCTGGACCTTTGGAAGAGGAATGTTGTCCCGTTTTTGTCTGATATAGGATTCCAGTTATTCCAGTCCTGGGGCTTTTTCTTGTCATATTTTGCATTTCATGATGTACAAAATGTATTCAATAAGTGAAAGGTCTGGATGGTAGGCAAGACATTCCAGCACCATGACTCTTCTACTATGAAGCCATGTTGTTAAAACAGTTTAGTTTCGTTTTAGTTTTAGTTAGTTTTTTAGTTTATTTAGCTTATTTCAGTCATCAAAAAAATGATAAAATAAAATAAAAAATAAAAAGAAAGAAATAATATAATCTTTTAAATTTAAATCAAAGACAAAGACCAAAAGGGTCCAGGCTGAAGTTTGATAATAGCTGTAGTATGTGGTTTAGCATCGTCTTGCTGATAAGGATGCCATCTGGACGGGAGCACAAGTTGCTCTAAAACCTGTGTACGCCTTTTCAGCATTGATGGTGCTTGAGAGATTCTGCCTCTCTAAGGTGCTCTTTTTATACCCAATCCCATTACTGGCATGTTGCCAATTAACTCATTTAGTTGTAACATGTTCTTCCAGCTCTTTCTTTCTAGTAACACTTACTTTTCCAGCCTTTTGTTGCCCTTGTTTCAACTTTTTGGAGATGCGTTGCTGCCATCAAATTCAAGATGAGCTAGTATTTTTGATGAAATAGCAGAAATGTCTCACTCTCAGTCTTTGATATATTTCCTTTGTAAATAAAATACTGGTTTATGAGGTTTGTAAATCATCACATTGCGTTTTTATTTATATTTTATGGAGTGTTCCAACCTTACCGGAATTTAGGTTGTACAACAAATGAGTTGGTGCAGAATTTATCAACCATGTCATTTACTTAAGTCAGCCAACAAACACTGTAAACTCTTAGAATCTTAAAACCACATCTTTTTGTTCCTCCTGACTCTTGGAATATTCTGGGTGCCATTCAAACATTACACTGTTCTTCAATCTAGCACTTATATTTGGTGTTGTTTAGAATTTTCTGCTTGCAGACAGCCTTCCTCAGTGCTGAAAAGAATCCTTAAACTGTTATAAAAGGCTTCTCAGATTCCAACACCACAATAGTTTTTCTCCAAGACTGAAAGCTCTTTTTTATACATCAATGCATGCCTTCAGATTTAGAAAGTACGCAGTGTGCGAAACTGTGGGAGTATTTCAAAGACCACAGTATGTAATCAACATAATTGTTGAAAGTGTTGCATAAAAGCAGTTCAGAGTTAAACTAAATATGCAGATTGATTTTTTTTTTTTTTTTTTAATGCTGTCAAGCTTCAGGGTTTAATCGATTGATTAATTGCAAATCAAAGGAGGCTCTTGCCACATGGACAGTGCCTTACCCTAAACAGTCTTTAAATTATTCACCTCTGCACTTATAAGGTCTGCTTGTGCATAAAAGACTTTTGCAGATGCAGCACAGTCTCACTTGGCCATGTTCATCTATCTGTCAGGCGGCAAAATGTATCTGCCCAAGTGTGCATCCGTGTCCCTTCTCTGTCTGAGATCAATTAGACCTGTGTGCCAGCCAGCAGAGGAAATTTTAATTATGCTTGCAGATGTCGGTGGCGTGGCACAGAGGCTGTCAGTTGGCTCAGAAAGCTCTAGAGACACGTACTATATTTAAGTAGACTCTGTTAGCCCATGATACAGGCGTTAGACTGTGCGGTGTCAGGACAGGAGAGAGAGGCTGGAAATGCAGTCAAGATTCAGAGATGCTGACACAAAATTGACTAAATCACATGACTGAGTGCTTTCTGACAGTCATACATCAACTTGCAGTACTGTGACTAAACATTAGTATTGACTGCCTTCTCATTACTATAAAAGTCCTCATTAACTCCTCGTTAGTAAAAAGTCCCCATTTTACATTTGTAAACACCATAGATTGGGAATTTTACTTGCACTTTTCATTTTCATGTATCAAACCTCCTACTTTATACTAATTAGCAGTTGCAATGCACTACTTTTAATTGGCCCATTTGGTGTTTAGCAGTAAAAAAAAATTAATTAAATTCAGAAATTTGTCTTGAATCACTGAAAACTGAAAATGAAAATCTGTGACATTTCAAGTCATAAGAGCTGTGTGAAAGGATGATGCAAGGTTGTTGTGGTTTGGTTATGTGCTTTCTCTTTAGAAGCAGTACTTACAGATTCACAGCTGCCCTATTTGGATAGAGGATCTCCCCAGAGAAAGGCAAAATTAGCAAAATAACGCTTGCCTTATTATCGTGGTTGGATACAAGGTACGGTGAGGCGCTGCCAAGAATGTCTGGCAAGCCTCATTGTGCAAAGATATAAAAGCGTTCACCTTAAAACTAGGGATGCATAAGCGGTTGGAAAGTTTTAATTCCACCAGTCTGTGGAGAATTGCTGTGTTTGTGCCTTTTGTTTATGATGGCCAGAGGGAATAAGGCTAGCTTAGCTTCCCAGACATGCCACTTTGTTTTCTGTCATATATACACACACACACACACACACACATTCACACAGTGAATGCACACAACCCGACTGCACAAACACAATCTAGGTCATCTTTCATCATCTGGTTCTGCTGCTCAGGCAGAGGGATGAGCTTGGAGTTAAGTGGACACAAAGAGTGAGGAGAAAGTCAGTCTGAAAATGTGGAACTCAGCTAGTGGGTCCAGCTAATGACAGTGCATAGCAATGCCTCCAATTATCTGCCACAGTTTAGCATGGGAAAAGAGACACAGCTGGCAATGAGACATTTTTCTATCTATGAAAGATGCAGGTGATTATTCTTTGCATTTGCGTTAAGGCAGCTTTTTCTTTGACTTGAGTAGAATTGAAAAGCAGATACACCATTTGGCATATTTCACAATTTTCTATTAATAAATATATTAATGAATATGTCAAATTATGTTACTTTCTTCTGTGAAGTCAGTATCACTGGTTTTTGATGTTACTTTTTGAACATTTTAAAGTGAGTATTAACTGATTATTCCTGCTCTTTTTTATTTTAGCCCCAAGTTTATAATCCATGATCCATGATTAACTTTTTTTTAAACTGACTGCCTTTTGTAATCTGTTTATATTTTAATCTTTCAATCAATCAATAAAACTTCATTTATATAGCACTTTTAAGCAACATGCCCTAGAGTGCTTAACAGAGCAATAAAAGGACACAGTCAAACAGTGAAATGAACTACAAAAATTTAAATTAAATAAATAAATTACAGCACATCTAAAATCAGTTTACAGGTGACATTAAATAGTAATAAAGTCAGCAAAGTAAAATGAAAATAAGATGAGGGTTTTGAAATATATAAAAGGCATCAAGCAAATTAAAATAAGTTGTTTCAGTCAGTTATGCATGAACTCTATCAAAAAAAGCCTGGTTTTGAAAACAGAGAGGCTGTCAGCACTTTGAACCGAAACTGGAAGCTGGTTCTACAGAAGAGGAGTCAGAAAACTAAAAGCTCTGCATGTCACTGTGGACCTGGAAACTCCAGGAACCACAAGGAACCCCACAGACTGTGAGTGAAGAGCTCTTATTGGGTTGTAGGGAAATATAAAATATTTTATATAGGATAGAGGAAAACTATTAAGGGCTTTATATGTGGTAAGCAGGACTTTAAATTGTATTCTGTACTAAATAGGGACCCAGTGTAAAGAGGCCAAGACAGGAACTGTGATCTCTCTTGAGGGCACTCCTGAATACTCTGGCTGCAGCATTTTGAATCAGCTGAAAGATCTTCAAGTGATTGTTTGTCAATATTCTGAACTCAGTATGGTAGACAATGCTGTAACTTTGATATATCAACAATTTTGCCTTTAAACATGTCTTAGCAGGTACAATAACAAGGTGTTTATTAGTCAGGCTAATGATGGGAAACACACCACATTATCTCTCAAACATGCAATATTTTGGAATGGGTATGTATAGCTACCACTGGAACCAGGTCACTCATGTTTATTGATGATATGACTGCTGACAGAGGTAGCAGGATTAATTCTGAAGTGTAGAGAGCTATACTCTCTGTTCAGATTCAACCAAGTGCTGCAAATACTGACTGGATGGTGCTTCACAGTGCAAATGGACAATGAACCAAAGCATACTGCAAAAGCAACCTAAGAGTTTCTCTCTGGATTAAAGCTGAAAGTCTAAATATCAATCAAATCTTGTTTGTTTGATTTAAAATGACCTATTGTGATGTATAGAGGCAAAGTTACAAAAGATTAGTACTGTCTAAAACATATGGACTTAACAGTTTGCAGGCGACACCAGGTATACCATTGATCGATTTCCAAAAAGTTTAGAAGCTGTGTAAAATGTGAATTAAAGGGAATGCAATGATAAGCAAACAATTTGAAGCTTATTCTCTTAAGAAAGCATGGACATAGAATTTTTTTTTTTTTTTTTAAGTTGATGCCAGAAATATGTTTTTAAAAAAGGGACAGGGATCTAGCTACCCAAAAGTTCTTGTTTTATTTTTCATTATAATGCTCCATATTATTTAATGTGTGACAAGCCTGGAATGGGGTCAGTTCAGTTTAGCACATACTTTTACTTTCTAAGTCATACTGTTCAAGTAAATGCAGAATATGGTTTGGAATCTTGCTAAAAATGGCAGCATATGTTGCTTCAGAACCTGCATGTAACATTCATTATTGGGGCCTTCGTAGACATGCAAATTACCCATCTCAACCATATTATTGCCTCCAGACTATGCCATCTGACCTCTTTGCTGATAATAAGCCAGATTGCACAGCTACTCTTTAGCCCAGAGGATGTAATGGCTATGGTTTCCAAAAAAAAGTTTAACACATGGTAGTTAAATGAAATGACTGCTACAAGATCATTTCTTCTCAACATTACATGTTGCACCATGACACTGCCTATGGCAAACTGGCAGTCACTTTATGTTTATGTAGAAACACAATCTTGCAAAAGAAGGCTTCTCTGTGTGAGGGATCGTTGCACCATTACTTGCCACTGGTTTCAAATATTGAAACGTTGCAGAGCTGAATACTGATCTTAAACTACATATTCTTTGGTCTGTACATGTTTGCGCTTCAGATATAGCACTCAGGGAAGCCAAACACAATCTCTAACCTTGTCACAGAGAAGGCACACTAATCCAATATTGTGAATTAAACATTAGACACAAAATTTCACAGTGCAAATAAGTTTTCAAGGAAAAAAAAAAACTCTTCTGGTATCTGTATGTTTCTGATGAAATCTCTAGTTATATAAGCTCACAATTTGATTTTTTCTGTTACCATCACTAAGGGTCGAGAATTGAATAATTTTGTTAGCAAAATCAGAGTGGCACACAATAATTTAAATTCACTTTGAAGACAACTATCAGTATATCTTAACAATCTACCATCCAAAAACGAAAGTCTAAATATACATGTGAATGCAAAACCCAAAATTTCTTTTTCAGTTTGAGCAGTCAAGCTCCTGAAGGACATTTATTCTCCAAAGTTTCCTAGCTAGTGACTTTTCCCAGCAATAGCAATAAATACAACCCATGATAAACACTTTATTTTAAAAAAGTTTCAAGTAAATTGCAAACCACTGCATCGAGGATGAGTGATATTAAAATGCTCACCAGTTATCTGTATTTGTCACACTCCCCTGTGCCCTACATATTTATATTGTGACTGCAGCTAGATGCTGTTAGTGCAGCTTGTCTGTTTGTCATAGAGTATTTTTTATGATTATCCAGACAGTTCCACGTGTCATATTATATAAATCAGCAGTTATATTTTAGACTGTTGCACCTGCAGTTTGGACACAGCTGATCTGGCCTCTTTGAAGCTTTGATTCATTGTTACTCGTATGAAAAACCATCTATTTTTCAGACCTGACACATGCGGCAAATTGGCAACTTAACATGACCCACATTCTGAGCTTTGTTTCGATCCATGAATACTACAAAGTAGAAATGTTGTTTGTTTCCCCCTCCCCCCACTTTGTTATACAGTATAGTTTTAGTGAAGCACTGCAATATTCTCCCAGTTATATGGACCAGGGGCCAGTGGTGCAGAGAAACAGATACTTTAAAGCTCCAGTGTGTATTGCATCTGTCTAAGAAAGCTGCATGGCTGCCACAACTGTGGTTTTCAGTTGAGTGACTATTACATGAATGCTGCGCTCTCCTGGGTGCAAACAGGCGAAGGCCCGGGGAGTGTCTGGGGGGAAATTACATATTGGTTTTTCTGTGCTATGGTGGCTCATTGATTCAATATTCACCGACACATTGAGGCAAGCAACGAGCTATATCAAAGCCTGGACACTTTCTTGCCTTGCCTCCCTAGACACTGCGGCCACAGCAAATTTTTTCTAAATTCTGATT
Source organism: Etroplus canarensis (assembly GCA_015106775.1). NCBI lineage: Eukaryota > Metazoa > Chordata > Actinopteri > Cichliformes > Cichlidae > Etroplus > Etroplus canarensis. Next base: position 24,170 of record VUQH01012823.1, read on the forward strand.
TTTCCTTAGAGTTTAGAAAAACAAGACTAGCTTCAAAACTGCAAGTTATACATTGTAAAGAGTCAGAGACCTTTATCTTTGATTTCCTAATGATTTCAAGGCTTCTACTGTATCTGCTGTGATACCACCTTCATTTTTTGGTCCCATTTAAAAGTTGAAACCCACGAGTTATTCCATGAACATCTTGGCATTTCTCATTAGCTGAATGACCAGACTGTTTAATGTACTGCAGAGAAAACCAAATTGACTAAAATTATTTTATATTCTGACGAAATTACTTACATGAACTCATAGGTTACACAGTCTATAAACTACAGCAAGGTATGTTTTTATCCATCTCTGCTGTGGCTGAAAAAAGCAAAACAGTGATTTAAAAAGGGGTTCCACACATGACAGCAGTGGATTATAAAGCCACAAAGTGCCATCCAATTGTTAATTTCATGCTAATGAAATAAACTGTAATGTACTTACATGTTCAGTGCCTATGCCATTTGATTATTTATTTAAAGCCTAATCAAACTTACAAAACCAACTCCAAAAATTTTTAGATGCTCCATAAAATAAAGAGAAAAAAAAGCAATGCAATGATTTGCAAATCTCATGAGCCAATATTTTAGAATTAGATTTGGGAAATCATGAATGTCTCATCCTTCAGACTAGAGAGCACTCAGTTCAAAAAAAAAAAAAAAAAAAAAAAAAAAAATTAATAAATTTTTATTTTTTTA
>VUQH01012825.1:4384-20376 GCA_015106775.1 Etroplus canarensis
TTGATTTTTTTTTTTTTTTTTTTGGAGTGGGAAGAAATCCAATTACCTCAAGGAAGTCCATGCAGACACAGGGAGAACATGCACCCTCCACACAGTAAAGCCCCAGTGTTTGAAGCACTACACCTAACCACACCACCATCATGCCAAAAACAAGTTGAGCTTGTGATATAAAAGATAAGATTAAACATACTGTACATTGAAACAATGCACATGTTTACTAATGTTCATCATAGTATTTTCTCATTTTTATATATTTTTTTCTGTTAATCCTGCAATAGACTGGCAATCTGTCCAGGGTGTACCCTTGCCTGCCCAGCTGAGAGAGACTCTACCCATCTGGAAACCTTGCACTGGATAAGAGGTCAAGAAAGCTGATGCATGGATGTTCAACTATTTTCTCTAACTTTTGTTTTAAAAGAAGCATTGATGCTAGAAATTTCTCTGAAATCTTGAAAAATCAATAAAATACTGACCGAAGTACAAACTTTTCTATTTTAATACTGCATGTACTTTATGGCTGGTCCCACTGTACTCTCCCTCTCTCTCTCTTTAAGCATTGCTGGATACTGATGGAAAAATATTGGGTTTAAAAAAAAACTAAAATCACTCCTAAAAGTTGTGCATTCATATTTGTAAGCTGTTAAGTCCCCCCAGATTGATGAAACCCCAAAATTCCCAGAAACATTACTTAATGCACGAAGTCATGTTCCCTTCAAACTGCAGCTCTGGTATTAAGCCAGCCCGTCCTAAAGTGACTCCACCATGAATGTCAGGGGACAATATCTGAAGTCCACAGCAAAAATAAATAAATAAAGAAAGAAAAGAAAGCTTCAGCTTAAGCTCTTATGAGCCCTCAACAGCCTGAATTTAAAAAATGAAGTGTATAGCAGTCTTTTTTCTTATAATCTTTTTTGTACAAAGATTGACATGACAACTCTGTGCCTATTCTTGAGATGTAGCTACCATCTGTGCTCTGCTGTTACATTAACAAGTGTAGCACATCTTAGTGCAACACTTCTCAGTCTTGCACCACTGAATTATAAACATATCACATTCAGAAAGGAAGCTGACCTTTTTCGAAAAGGGTGCTTAGCCATAAGCTTATCAGAAGCCCTCAATCCACAGTGAATCTGTTTCTAATATCAAAGTCAGAGATGGAAGAATTTTTTTTATGTGACAATCAAACAGTATGGCAGCATAGCCATCCATCCCTATTTCCTTGAAATTATGTCTATAAACAACAAACTTGCAGCAGCAGAAATGATGACATCTTAACATGACAAGGTAATGTTGCTAATTAAGATAAAGTTGCAAATATGGCGATACTGGATGTACTAATATGTACAGTCAGGTCCATACATTTTTGAACAATGACTTTTTTTTTTACATTTTGTCTCTATGCACCACCAAAGTGAATTTTTTAATCAAACAATCAAGATGCGCAGATGTTCAGCTTTAATTCAAGGGTTTAACCAAAGAATTGCATTAACTGTTTAGGAATTTTATGTACAGTCCCCATCTCAAAAGTAATGGGAAGACTGATTGACAAGTGGTTTCATTGTCATGAAATGTGGAGTGTGGAGGAGTGATTATCCAAATGCAGATGCAGGAAGCAGACTGAGTAACAAAACATGAGCTGTTTCTTTGTTGGCTGAAGCAAAGTCCATAAACACAAATCCAATGTGGTGAGTCAACATTAATACAAAAGGCTTCAAGGAACACAAAAACTAGGAATATAAACTCAAGGCAAACATGGAATCACTGGGAGACAAGCAGAAGTCACAGCAAAAGACAAACGAAAGACTGACACCATATACACACTCACAGAGGACTTATCAGGGGGAGCAGAAACAGTTGGGTGACAAGAGACAGGTGAGGCCAGACAATCAACAAGGATGAAGTCAAAATCAAATTGAGACACAAATAACAAATCACCAAAGTGAAATGTGAAGTAAACAATCATAACTAAAATAAGGAGGACCTGAACACAGAAAGACAAGACAGAGCGGGTAACGATGACTAAAACTACATGAAACCAAATGCCCCCAAAAACACAAAGCGCTAAATTCTAACCCTCTAGATAATCATACCAGAAACTGTAAACAATTCCAAAGAAGCAAGTTATGATACAATAATGCAATTCAAACTGTACACACCAAAATAAAAATAGTCTAAACAAAAAACCAAACTAGGAACGCAAATACACAGGAAACCATGGGATCATGACATTCAGATCAAGTGAGACATGTTCCTTCATTGGATAAAAATAACTAGAGTTAGGTTCAAGGTGTTGAACTTGTATTTCATAGCTGTTCACTGAAACTCTCAGTACGAGGTCCAAAGAGATGTTGATACAAGCGAAGGAGGCGTTATTATGCTGAAAAATGAAAATAAACATATCAGAGAGATAACAAAAACTTTAGGAGTTGCCAAAACTACAATCTGGTACACTGTCAAAAAGAAGGAATGCACTGGCCAACTCAGCAACACCAAAAGGCCTGGTCTTGTGTTCTGTTGTATGGTTTTGCATGTTCTTTAAGTTCGTAGTAGTTATCCTTATTGCTTCCTTGATTTCTATAGTCTAATTGAGTCCTGCCTTGTTTCTTATTGCATTCCTGGTTTTTTTGTACTCTCTGAGCCTTCCATGTTTATGATTAAGTTTCTTGAGTTCCCTGTGTTTGTTATTTTGTTACCCCAGAGGTTTTCTCCTGTATTCCTGTCGTCAAGTTTAGTTTTGTGTCATGTCCTCAGTTTAGTTCTGTTTCCTGTCTTACTTTGTAACCAGTTTAGTCTCGTGCATTATGTTCAGATTACTTCCTGCCTTTGATTATTGCACCTGTGTTCCTGTCCCTCCCATTTCTTGTTTGCTGTTAGTCTGTGTGCATTTATACTCTGCCTCCCTTCAGTTCTGTGTCGTGTCCTAGATGTATCTAGATGTCATTTCCTGATCATGAGAGAGTTCTGTTCCTGAGTTTTCCCTGTTGGAGGTATTCTATGGACTTTGTAATTCTTTTGGTGAGTTGGCTAAATAAAGCCCTTTGAATTAATCCGCCTGTATCAGTCTGCATTTTGGGTCCACATCTTTGCTCTCTCATTGGAAACCATGACACCCTTGGAAAGCAATTGAAGTGAATAATCATAGAATTCTTTATTTAATTAAGAGACATCTTCATGAATGTCAATACTGAGAGTTCACATCAAAGTGCAAAGAATGATGAGAAGAGAAAAGTATGGAGAAGGAAAGAAACGGCACATGATCCGAAGCATACCACATCATCTGTCAAACATAGCCAAGGAAATGTCATGGCATTATTATGTATGGCCTGCCAGTGAAACCAGGTCACCAATGTCTATTGAGGATGCGACTGCTTGTAGAAGAAGCAGGATGAATTCTGAAGCATACAGGTCAATACTCTCTGTTTAGATTCAGCCAAATGTGGCATAACTAACTGTACAGCCCACCACATTGCAAATTAATAATGACCCAAAGCATACAGCAAAAGCCACCAAAAAATTTCTCAAGAATGAAATATTATTTAATGGCCACATCAGTCACTGGATCTCAGTCTGGTAGAGTAGCTTTTTAGCAGAAAACTGAAGGCAGACACACCCACAAACAAGCAGCAACTGAAGGCAGCAGCAACAGTAAAGGCCTGGCAGAGCATCTCAAGGGAGGAAACACAGCAAACTGTGATTTTCAAGGATTTTAGACTTCAGCCAGTCATTGACTGCAAAGGATTTTCATCCCGGTATTGAAAAACAATGCTTATATTTAAAATTGTGTTAGTTTTTATAATTACTATTCAGCTTCTGAATAGTAATTGTAAAATCAGGAGACTCAGGATTAAAGTGACTGTAGTTCCTTAATGGCTGTAATTGCACTTTATGCAATTATTTTGTCAATCCTCTTGAATTAAAGCTGAACGTTTACACTTTGATCACATTTTGACTGTTTGATTTAAAATCCACTCTTGTGGTGTACAAAGACAAAATGGCAAAAAATATGATTCATTATCCCAAAATTTATGGACCTATTTCAAAATATCCAGTCTTGTATATCCCTTTAAAGTGATTGCAGAATGATTGAGTGCATTTATGGTTATGATTAGAAACTCAGAAAAATATCCAGTGAGAGCAACTTGAGACAAAACACCTTTTAACCAAAGTGCAATATTTCACTAACCTTAAGAACGCTTGTGTTGGGGTTGAAGCCCTGTTTTTTTCACATCCACTGTCCACCATGATCACCTGCTTATCATCGTAGCCCTTAATTCATCAGGAGGTCAAAACTGTTTTGACACTGATATAAAAATATTTTCTTCTTCAAGTTTGCCAGAAATTTCAACTCTACTTCCAGCCAGCACTGATATCTTAATCACAATCAGGAAAACATTTCAGCAATATATCTGGAGGAGACTGTGCTGAGTTTGTCACATCTTGAGTTAATAAAACTTTAACTGAAGTGATAAATTCTTCCTCCACAAAAGCAGAAATAATACTCCCTTTTTAATCAGCTAACTCTCAGTTATAACAAGCTTCCAATTTCTTCTTTTTGTGAAGATTTTGTTGATTAAAGCGGCTGTAAGTAACAATTTTACAACACTTACATAGAGCACTAGTAATGGTCATATTGAAAAGCTTTACTCCAAAAAGACCTCTGGCACATTTAGTAAATGATCTCTGATCATTTTTGTGGCACTGTGAAACTGTAATGAGACAAGTGGGCACATTATCTTGATTAAAATCAATCCCTATTGGATTATGCTGTGCTGCTACAATCCCTTGCTTAGCTTTGCTCATTAGAATACAGCACAAAATCCGAAATCGCAAGTGAGAAGCCCCATCAAAGCGTTACATGTACAAGCATGGGTGACTTGATGGATAATCCCCAAACTCCTCTGTGACTGTCCTCAGGTCTGACATTGACTGTTGCTGCCATTGCTTTTTAGTTTCCAGCAGGTACTAGATGAGCAGGTAGTATCAGTTAATAACATGTGTAGTCATAGGCATCGTGCAAACTGTTGCTCAGAAAAGCTAACTTTCAGGTCAGTTGTGCTGACCTGAAAATAATTTCCTTAGTATAAAGATAGTGTTTCTTAGCTGGCTTTAAAAATCTCTGCCCACGCCATCTGGTTAAAAATCTGGATCAAGAATAGACAGGAACAAGAGAAAAATACATAAAAATGAGGAAAGCAAGAATGAAATGGGCAAAATGGGGTGACTGGGAATGCAGAAAGAAGGGAACACAAAGAAAATGTGGATGGAACAAAGATGAGCAAAATTCATGAACAAAAGAAAAAGAAGTGAGGCAAGAGAAACGGGAGGTGAAAAAACAGAATGAAAAGAAAGGAGCAAGAAGGATGGAAAAGATGAACAATGAAGAAAGAATGAGGGAATAAAAGAAGTTGGGCAAAGGTGGAAGGCAAGTTTCAGTGTAAGGACTGCAAAAATAAAAGAAGGAAGAAAGGCTGGAGCATGGGGGATGCAAGGAAACAGCAAAAGGGGGGGCGCGGTGGGGGGTGGATCGAAGATGGAAAAGGAGAAAAAGAAAAGAAAGAAGGGATGCAGAAAGGTGCAGGGGTGGAAGTACATACTGAACAGAAAAAACAAGACAAAAAGAATGGAAAAGGGAGAAGGGAAACTAAGGAAGTATGGGAAGATGGGAGGAAAGAAAGAGGGAATAAACAAAGATGGGCAAAAGAGAGAATAAAAGTAAGAAAGGTCAAAGGAAAGGAACGAAAGGATGGACCGGGTGATGAATAAAGGAAGCACAACTAAGGCATGGGAAAGGGGAGGGAAGGAATGAAGGAGTAGACATTTGTGAACAAATGGGGGAATGGAAGGATAGAAAAGAGGCAGCAAGGAAAGAAGAGAGGAAGGACCCTAGGGTGAAGGAAGAAAGAGAGCGAACTAATTCATTTTCACGCCGTCGCTCCTGTCCCGTGCAGGCTCGCTGGTTGTCAGGAAACTCGCTCCGGCTGCCGTTAACCCTCAAACCCTCACTACATCACACCACGCCACATTCTTCAACACGGTGAGGTTTAACGCCACCGGCGGTCCGTCCCGCTCCTGAAAGCCACCGCTGCTCCGAGTAAACGACAAAGAAGCACCCGGCGGGGCATCACGGGCACCGAGTCCGCCGACAGGCACCCGAGAGGACGAGATAAACGCGCCTGCTGTACATACCGGCCGAGCACCATGGACAGCGCCGGCAACGGTTCGGACGCGGATCACCGGAGCCAGCTGCCTTTGTTTTACAAGAACAGCAGCTTCTGTAGGAACTTCACCGACAACGCCAGCTTCGCAGAGGCGCGATGCGACGGGGACCGCGGACTGACCGGCCTGGACAGCGACGCAAACCCAGTTATCATAGCGATTGTCATCACCGCTCTTTACTCCATAGTGTGCGTGGTGGGGCTGGTTGGAAACGTGCTGGTCATGTATATCATTGTCAGGTAAGACAGTAAAAAAAAAAAAAAACCAACCTCTTAAAAACACTGATATGAGTGGACGTGTGTTCTCAGACTTGTTGCACACAATCAGAAATGATCTGTGACCCTCTTCTGCGTTTTGGCACGTAGGGGATGAAGGTGTGCGTGTCTAAGTGCGTGCTTTTTTTGAGGCCGAGTGAAACCATGTGCATGCGGTGTTGACAGCGCTGCCAGCACAGCTGCCGTTCGTGCGTAAAATGCCTCCAACATCGCAGCAAATTGCCCCAGCTCTAGGACGCAAGCTGCGCGAAGGGAGAGACAGAGAGGAGGGGGAAAAAAGCTGCTGCACAAAACATACTTCTCTTGACTTTAAACAGTAGCAGCTGATATCTCGCCATCTGCCGCTTTCATCCGTGAGCAAAACTCGGAAATCTCACTGATGAACACGATGCGCCATATAACTCTCATGTGCGTGCTGCACAAAAAATATAACGCACAATGCCCGTAGAATGATGCTCTATTCTTGTGTACAGAGGCATCAGTGTCCTCTGTTCATGCAAATTCAATGAAAGTCCCTAAACATTTGGGAATAATTTGAAACAAATGCTTAACATAAAGCTCGTAAGTGCTGGAAGTTATACATGTTGCACATATAAGATGAGTAGATTTGTGAATATTTGGTTTCTAAAACAGGAATGAGCTATAAGTTCCAGCATGTCCTCAGCTGCTTCCCTTTCCTTTCTATCACATCTCACTAATAAATATATCTAACTTACTTTCCCACCACAGGAGGAGCTTTTATCCTTCTAATCACCTGCCACAAGGAGTAGAGGTAATGATGTGTGATGAGCCCTGTAAAAGTCAATTACAAGGCCACTTGCCTTTTCTTTTTACAGAATAGGCCGGATTTTATAGTCTTTCCTTGCACCATTTCTTTTTATCAACTTAGACAAATTGGGCAGAAATAACAAATTAATAATGTCCAGAGGCTCAGACAACTGGGATTGATCACAGATTTAAAAATCTTTCACTCATCAGAGAATCCGGTGCTGTGTTGAGTTGGTTTGTACATTTGCAGGAGAAATCCAGTGTTTTAATGATATCCACCTGCTGGGGTTGACCTCACTGTCAGAAACAGGATTTCACTGGTCTTGAATTACACATGAACCCTTGACTTTTATGTCACTTAAATGCCCCCTGGCCGATTGTATGTCATTCCAGAGGAGGCTCGTTCAGGTAATAAAAGGCACTAGATTGGTGGAGCAGGAAATGAGGATATAACAAGTGAGCATACATTGAGGGCTGAGAGGAAAAAAGACTGCTGGCAGCCAGTGGTGAAAGTTAAGATGTGAGGTGGACAGAGATGAAGGCGAGGGTAGTAAGCCTTCATTTTTTCACTTAGTGATTACCCACTTAATTGGTCTGATAGAGTCACTGAAGTGCGGCCATGCAGAGAATTTTCTATCAGACAGGTGCTTGGAGAGGAGACTTCTCTATACTGATTTAGTTCACTGTTGCTACAGTAATACAATACATAACACTTAGAATTCTCCTCACTTGTCCACTTGTTCAAGGGCAGGTGAATGCTTATGCACCCATCATCTTACACTAATTGCAGTCTGAGTGCTTCCTGAAATATATCTGTACTGCTAAAGAATGCACTCATCTATGCTGGATGCTTTTTTGTTTGTTTATTTGCTGTTTCTTTTCTTGCATGTACGCAGAGGATGTTTTCTGCCCCAAATCACTTGCAGCAAATTCTGCCTCCATAGCAACAAAAAAGTGAAAAACAAAGGAAGAAGAACGGAAATCTGTCAGCCTCTGCTGCTGTCTGGCATGTATCAGTTGGTGTTTTAAAGTCTACTACTCAGATTGAAATTTAGCTTTCTTATCCTTGGTTGTTTTAACAGCACACATATTTAGACAGAACCACCCATCCCCCTGGCTTTGCTTCATGATAATCAAAAGGCCATCAGTTCTAATCCTGATAGACAACACTGAGTCTGTGCAGGTGTTTCTATGGCCAAGAAAAGTTTTCTGCAACTTGTTGAGCTAATGAGATGAGGAAGGTACAGGATATGTCTAATTTCTACAAAAAACACAGCCCATTAGGGTCATTAACATCACTGTTTTCATTGTTTTTCTCTCCTTCTCTGCCCTTTTTATGATCTTTTCTGTCTGATGGCAGACAGAGAGTGAGCTGCCATTTAGCTAATGGTACACTGTGGATATTTACTTGTAAATGGAAATATATTCTTGACCTCTTTCTCCCCATCAAGCCATGGCCCTGAATGCAGCTTGAATAAATTAAATAGAGACAGCAGTGGATGAGAGATTTTTTCCCCCGTACAGTCTGAGTAATGACAACCTTAAAGCCATAAAATGTTTCTCGCACTCAATCTTTATCTCCTTGTCCTTTTGTTGCCTCTCTCTACCCCTCCTCAAAACTCTGCAAACATCCGCAAACTTCGTGTGAGCAAACAAACATTAGCAGAGATCTGCACACTCAATTGGAAAAAATCGATTGCGGCTGAACAGAAAATGCTGGGCTCCACAAGGAGCATGCTGCCAGTGCTGAGTGCTTCCTGTTACCATGGAAACACAGGGAGGTGTTTTGAGCGTGATGAGTGCAAAGTGACTCCACTGCCACCCCAAACCCCATCCATCTACATAAGCAGCAGTACCTAGTTGGGTACATTCATTAGCTTTGAGTATTTCCTTAACTGTAACCAATGAACATGTGCACTGGTTGAGCTGCACTCATTTTCCTTTTACTGCATAGCCACAACAGATGGTATAATTATGATGGCAAAACACTAACATTTCTATAATATTCTATTCATGCAAGCATTTTAGTGCAGTTACATGAAATATGGGGAATCAGCACAAAACCAATGGCATAAGTCCCTGCTAACAGGTTTCTTGTAGCTCAGAGGTCTCAAACCCTTGGCTCTCGAGCTGGATGTTTCTATTTTTCCCATCTCCAGTGGCTCCCTGTGGCTTTGACAGAAAAAAAAACAACAACACATGAATACAATTATAAAATTGAAAAATGTTTTTTTCCATTTTTTAAAAAATTTATCATCACTTTCAATGAGTCTTTACATCCTTTAGGTGTTAAAATGCGTAGTCTACAACCAAAGGTTTTAATTAACTAAAATGTGCCTCACCCTATGTTTACCACCTGGTGCCTCATTCTCTTCATTTTGATCCCTTCAGTACACAAAAAATAGTTAATCCTGAATCCCCCTAGCTATGGATCTAAATCCAAAAAATAAAAGTCATGAAGGAAAATGGAGACTTTCATAATACATGAACAGATTGTTTGCTCTCATCGCCCTCCTGCTCTCACCTAGCTTGCCAGCATGTTTGATCTCTAGCTATTCTTTAGCCTAAATTAAATTGGAACTGACCTACTTATTTATTGCTAGTCAGCTGCTACATGTTTTATTTATTATCAGTGTAGGATACTTTTATTTAGATTGATTTTAATAAACACAGGTAGGACTCAAAGGGGCTGCAGAGCTTTATAGTCTTTGTGTTTCAAAGTATGCCTGTATATGCTAATAGATATTTTTTCCTCCACAATTGTTTAGTTTTTTGGAAATTAAGAATTTTTAAAAATTTAAAATTTTGTATTTTTGGTTACATAATTTCATAAATGCAAATGAAAATGCAAATGAATTACCAAATAGTCATAAGTAGTCAACTCCGCAGTAGTTGCATGTAATGACGATCATCAGGCATCAGGAAGGGCATCCAGCATAAAACCTCTGCCAAATTACCAATGCGGATTAAGCTGTTGTGGCTACCCCTTGGGGGAGCAGCCAAAATGTACATACATGCACCTATTATTAATATTGTTCACCTATACTTTTACACTTAACAGACTTTGGCACCTTCAATAAAAGGCTCAAATGTGTTTTGTTGCTGCATACAGATTCAATTTTGGTTAAAATAACTCAAAAGCAGCTCTTTTGCATCCCTCTGTTGTAGCTGCCTAAAATGGTAAACTTAGGGGTGCCTATTTTGAGCTTAAGATAGCTAACTTGCCATTTTTAATGTTACACAAACAACAATCCCTGAAAGCTGAAAGCCTTTCATAAAATAATTTCGAATATTAATTTCATGTCATCCAGCATGGTAAGAATCTTAGATTCTTAACATCTACCAGGTCACAAACCACTTAGAGGTAGGATTAGGACTAGGTTGCATTTTAGCCATGTTAAACAAGACACCGAAACGATGTTAGCCTTCAAATCAAGTCTCTTATATGCATTTTGGCCTGATAAGATTTCCCTTTGGGCGTGCCAAATAGCTAAACATTCTGCTTCAACAGACTGGGTCAGACAACTAAGTAGGTGTCCTTTTAGTGCAAAATTGCCTCTTTGTGTTATTCTTCTCTCAGCAGGAAAACACTGCAGGAACGCACCAAGAAGGAAATGCTAAAAAGACTGTAAAGATAACTACTTGATGTATTCAACCAAGACAGGCTGTACAAGCCTCATATTGGGTTTACTAAAAAAATTACTGGGACCTTTACTTACCTTTACTTTAGTATGGAGAGGTTAAGAATTAGAACAAACATAAATCTTTCCGTATATTTGGGACACTTTTTAGATACCAACTCTATTAAAACAGCAACGCTTTATGCAGAACAAAGAACTTGGGCTTTTGAATGTTTTGAGCTCTCAGCATTGTGTTACAGACAGTTACATGTATCAGCAATTAGCAGGAAGTGGACTGTGTGGAAGAAAGGGAATGACCTTATCCTCACTGATACAAGTTAGTTGCTGGGTGTGCATATTAAAAAGGCACAAAAAGTAGCCCCCGAGACTGACTTGTTTTTCTTTTTTTTGATGGATCTTAAATCTTCTCCTTGATGAGTGTCAGTAGGTTGTGGTCGCTTAGGAAGCAGATACCTTTCATGTGAATTTTTGAACATCCTCATGCATGATAGATGGGAGTTCTAGGGGCTCTTTATAAAGCAGATTATGATCAGTTTTGATCTTATCAGTGACTTAAGCAGAAAACCGCCTATAAGTTGCTTCTTATAAAACTTTCAATTTGAAAAAGATCTTGTCTCTAAACTTAAAGTATGTGGCTTTCCTGTTGGTTATTGGGGTATTCCATATGCATCCAAACCTTTGGTGAACATTGCAGTCTTTCTTCCCCACCTTGTTCACTGCAGCAGAAACACACTCCTAAGCTTTATATTTGGCTTTGTTGGTGTAACAAACCATTCATTTCAATGAATGATACAGTATATGTTGCCTGGCTTCTTCTTTACCACTGGTTGATCTTCCAAAAGTTTGCTTTTCTCTTTTGGTCCCTGGTTATTGCTGTGTTGACATTACCTAAGAGGAGATTGTAAATAGAGTACTTTGCATTTGAGATTTATAGATTAGAGGTGCACAAATTAAAAATGGGATTCTTAGAGCATTTTTATTTATTTGTTTTTTTATTTTTTTTAAAAGTGGGCAGTAATTTCAAAACAGCACTTTATATAGCTCAATCAATATCCCCAAACACAAACCACCCCTTTGCTTTTTGGATCACAATGAATGTGCTAGCTAAATGTACAGTTACTGTATTTTCAAGGGAGGAAAAAAGTGACTGCGTGACAGTCAGAGATGATGAAAGATGTAAGAAAGACAGGACAGGAGAGGAAGATGAGTGATTATTTGCAAAGGTAAGGACTTAAAAAGTGGCAGTAATTGGAAATCTGGAGCTTAATTGTAATGCCTTGATTCCCATAGTTTTTAGTCAGACATTGGATGCATACATGCTGTTTTGCTGAATTTATGTTTTCTCTGTATTGTGAATTTGTCTTGTTCAAAGGTTACATGAAAATACTAGTCCGTTTGGTACAATTTAGTTCAAGTTAAACTACTTGGTTTGCAGTACTATGGTGAAGTTTACAGTAATGGACTTTGTTGAACAGGTGCAGAGCTTACTGTCTGACTGTGGTGTTCGTGGTTAATGTAATGTTGCATCAAAGGCAGCAAAGAGTCTTTTTAATTTAAGCTGATGATGCTGACTATATTCCATCACTGATTTCCTCCTTTATGCTAGTGTTATATTGTGTAAGGGTTAAACATCAGCCATGATAGCTCATGTACAATCTGCTTATCTTGTTAAATTCACTTGGCAAAATCCACAAAGAGCAGTGAGTCTCAGAGCAGCAGTAGCTCAATTCAGTAGATTATAGCCTGCACAGAAAGAAAACAAATGTATCTGAGATCACAATACAATTTTTTCTTATCACTTTATTCCTAAGTGATTCTTTTTCCCATGCTACACTGCTACATCTGATCTTAGGGTTTCCCCAAGTGCCAATTCCCACTTGAACCTCTAGGTACACCCATAAGATAAACTGAAGGAATCACCAGCAAATGCTTGCACCTCCCGCAGCTACCAGTGGAGTTATATTCTTACGTGGCACATACTACTCTTCACTCAGCCAGTATCTGAGAATTGGTGTTCTGACCTCTGTTTTGTAACAGCTGGACAGCATTGGACATGCAGCCATTAGATTTTATGGTCTTGATCACTGATAACCAATGACAAGAAAACATCTAGTTAATTGCCTCTAGCGCGCAATTACCTTGTTTGCTTTTGAGTACTGGCAAACTCACCTGGAACAAAATGAGTTAAGACAGATTTATTCAGGGACTAACGTTCATCCTTGGCAACAATAAAACTTTCAGCTGCTAATGAAGAGTGATTGTTTGACTTGTGTATTTGCCAGACACTGCCTGAACCTCAATGATCATTACTATGATCAGTGTGAAAGAGTTTGACAGCACAGTATGAGACTCAGACAGAAGGGAATTCAGCTTGTTGCATTATACTAAATTTTTGTATCTGCACACAACAGGGTGGTACAGAGTCTAATTTCTTGCTAAGGAGACAACTGTGGGTAGAGCACACAGAAAGCTAATTAGACTGTCCTTCCTGTGTGTGTGTGTGTGTGTGTGTGTGTGTGTGTGTGTGTGTGTGTGTCTGTGAGTGATGAGCTCCCAAACACCACTGGACACCGGTGGAGAATTAGAGCCTTGTCAATCTGGCTTCAACAGCAGGTGTTCTATTGAACTGAAAGAAAGAATGACAAGGAGGAAACAGATGAAGATAGAAAGTTTAACTATCCTGTGAAGACTAAGAAAAAAACAAAGGGGTTTTTGGGTACTGTAGCGACAGTCATTTACTGTATTCACCAAGAGAACGAAGGAACGCTGATTAATAAAGACAGAACAAAGGGCTGATTTTGTCTTTTTCTGTACTTGATGATTGATGGGAGCTCTTGGCTCTTTTGTCCATCTGTCATTTTCAAAGTGACTCACTCATTTCCCCTAACTCTGCTCTTTATACTCTTTGACAGGTGCTGCAAAACATGTCTCTTTTCATCAAGGCTGGCATTTCAACAAGAATGAATTGATTTGTTCTTTTGTAGGTCTTTTTCTTTTTATCAAAAACATGACTTTCGTCAGAAATAATTTATTGCTACAAAAATGCGCAAACAAATGAACACAAGAGGTCAACTGATGACCTCATCCGAAGGGAAATTCATCACAGTTTGACAGCTGACAAACTTTTTCAATGCTTTGTGTCACACTTCCAGACAGAGGTCGAGAGCAGAAAGTCACTCTTGCACTCTGCTATACATTACAAACAGTGTCTTTATAGGATAAGCTGGATAATCTTTATTGGATATGAATTGGTTCTGTATTTCTATTTGTCATATTTTTGGAGACGGAAATCTACTATTGGAGTGAATCACAATGAAGCACACATAAACTGTAAAACCCATGAGCAGAACACAATGCAGAAGTTGTTAGAATACATGCATGCTGTGTGGTTTATGTCACTGTGATCTAGATAAACCTATTTGGAGTCTAAGTGTTTTGCAACCTAAATTCATACATTCCCAACTAGGGCAAGTTGTCATTGTTGTAGTTTTCATTATGAGATGGACAGTGTTGTCCGTTTTGTAATGAAACTGTCGCATTTCATTGTAACTGTCAGACTGGCAACAATTTAATAACAATGCTGTTTCCTTTTACACTTTGTGCACAGTTAATAGGCAAGTTGCATTTCTGAGGATTAGTTTCATTATTTAACAATAACAATGCTCAATCCAAAATGTTAATAAACCTCAAACCCGAATATTTAAAGAAGTGAAAGTGAGGTTTTTTTTTAACTTCTGTCTGAGAATCTCTGTGCGTGCACAATTATTAGGCAACTATTAGTGTGCAGAATTATTACTCAACTCAATGGAAAAACAACAATATTCCAATCTCACTTGTTTATTTTCATCTGTTAAAGTGAGAATAATAAAAAACTCAAACTTTACAAACACTCCCGAAATGTCAAAAAATAAATTAGTGACCAATATAGCTACCCTTTTATTTAGTAACACTCAAAAGTCTTCCATTCAAGGAGTCTGTCAGTTTCTTGATCTCTTGACCATCAACTTTTTGTGCAGCAGCGACCACAGCCTCCCAGACACTGGTTAGAGAGGTGTACTGTTTTACTTTACTGTACATCTCATGTTTAAGAAGCCTCCACATTTCCTTAATAGGGTTTAGGTCAGGTGAGGAGGGAGGCTGCCACAGGGGCCCACAAGCCTAGTGCCGGTCCCAAGCTCAGGTAAATGGGGAGGGTTGCCTCAGGAAGGGCATCCGGTGTAAAATCTTTGCCAAATCAAATATGCCGATTCATAATACAACTTCCATACCGGATTGGTCACAGCCTGGGTCAACAACGACCGCCTCCAGTGCTGTTAGCCAACAGGGTACCAGTGGAAACTATGCTTCAGTTGGCCGAAGACCAAGGGGAAGAGGGGGAAAGTGTGTTAGGAGGCAGCAAGAGAGAAGGAATGGTAGGAGGGTGGAGGTGAGAGTAGGGACTTTAAAAATAGGGACTGTGACTGGTAAAGGGAGAGAGTTGGCTAATATGATGGAGAGAAGGAAGGTAGATACATTGTGTGTGCAAGAAACCAGGTGGAGGGGAAGCAAGGCCAGGAGCATCGGAGGTGGATTCAAACTGTTCTACTATGGTGTTGGTAGGAAGAGAAATGGAGTAATGGAAGAAGGAAGGAAGGAAGAGTATGTGGAGAGTGTTCTGGAGGTGAAGAGTGTCCACCAAAATTATGACTTTGAAGCTGGAAACTGAAGGTGTGATGCTGAATGTTGTTAGTGCATATGCCCCACAAGTTGGATGCCAGTTAGAAGAGAGAGAGGAATTCTGGAGTAAGTTGGATGAAGTGGTAGAGAGTTTTCCCAGGGGAGAGAGAGACAGTGGCGATTATAGCAGACTTCAGTGGGCATGTAGGTGAAGGGAACAGAGGGGATGAGGAGGTGTTGGGTAGGTATGGGGTTAAGGATAGGAATGTGGAGGAACAGATGTAGTGGATTTTGCAAAAAGGATGGAAATGGCTGTAGTGAGCATGTATTTCAAGAAGAAGGAGGAACATAGAGTGACCTAATAGAGTGGAGGAAGGTGCACACAGGTGGACTTTATCTTATACAGGAGGTGCAACCTGAAGGAGGTAGGAGACTG
>VUQH01012838.1:4875-19035 GCA_015106775.1 Etroplus canarensis
TCAAATGTACTGAACCCCCCCCCCCCCCCCCAAAAAAAAACAATATATACGCAGGTGGTTTGGTTTTGATTTAATTTCTGGCTTGACAGGATTTACCATAATCCCTGTGTCATTCATTTGGACATTTTTATGCGTCCAGTTTCTGTGACTAGAAGATTTACTGATTTCTTTGTGTGTTACAGTTAATAAGCAGACAGGTCAACATGGGACAAAAGGCTGAATAACCAGAATTAGACTGGATATTGATCTTGACACCATGGCTACACTGTAACAATAACAGAACAAATTTCAGATTTTATTTGTTGTCATTGGATTTGATTGGGTAGATGTTATTGTCCCATAAAGGAAATTTAGTTTTGAAACTGTGGTCAGCCAAAAAGTCAACAAATTCACATAAAACATGAATTACTGAATGAATGAATTACTGTGCAAAAGTCTTAGGCACCCCTCATTTCTTTGTATTTTGCTTCTCTATTTTTTAAATCTTTTTAAGTGGACTTGAGCAATAGTTCTCCATTTTCTTTCTAGTGGGGATGAAATGGTGTGCACTGTATTCTAAAAAAATCTGAGAAAACCGTACAAGTGGAGGACAAAGGAAGAAAATTTCTGTACCAGAAGAACAATATCTGAAAGTCATGTCCTTAAGAAATAGAAAAAAGAAAAAAAATCCAGCAAAGATCAGACATAGGCCCTTCACTTGATCCGTTTCCTGTTTGCTGAAGCCTCGTCAGAAATGGTCTCAGTGGAAGGGTGGCTGTCAAGAAGACATTCTTAGGAAAGGGAAACTGATAGGGAAGGCCTGATGTATGCCAAATTATACGCATAAATTATACACAATCAGTGGCACTGGGCTTCATGGAGTAATAATGGACCTCGACATTGTTGCAGCAGTGTGGAATTATTTCGACAGAGAACAAAACAAAAGATGCATATTTAACAGAAGCACATTCAATTTTTTTTGCAAATGTCCAATGACAATAAATATAGTCATTCATTCATTCAACCAGAGAAGAGCTTTGGAATGTCCTTCTACAGTAGAAGCCTGAAGAACTATTCCTGAAGCTGGTTTCAAGCTGGTTAGAATTGTACAAACTCTGTTTTTGCCTTATGTACTGCATGTCTGTTTTATGTTTGTGTGTTTCAGTGAATCATTACACCCAATTTCCAAGCATAATATAAAGAAGTAAGGTATAATAAAGCTGCAATGAAATCCAAAAACACAAAATCCATCAGTCAAAAGTGTACGTGTAGTAGTACAGCTTGTTTAAGTCATGTTATCATCCTGAACAGGTGTATATTTAGTTTCTCTGAATAAGATGAAAGTTTACAAAATTGAATGTCCAGGCTGAATCTAGCTGATCTGTGAAAGTCGTCAGTAGCTTCTGGCTGACACAAATCGGACAGATGAGATGTCGGATGTTTCAGTTTTAGGTTCTCACTTGAGTATGAAAAGTACAGATGATACATAGATTAAGATCAATTTGTTTTTTGTCTGGCCAAACATATTAAATTATTTGGCTCTGCCACTGATACTCCACTGCACATGAAACTGTTAAAAACTACTTAAACAGCTGTATTATCAGCAACATACATTTAAAGTGTCAGAAGTATAATCAAAAGTACTAGTTATGGAAGTAGATGGTGTGCCATTATATGCTGTATATTTCCTATTAGTATTGCATTCATATTATTTTCACTGCTGTAATACGCTCATATAATTCAGATTAAAATTTGAATCTTTGGCCAGTGTTACCTAATATTTTTTAGTGTCAATAAACTGTACTCACAATAAGTTGTCATCTAAATCTGTAGCCATTTTCTGTCATCTTTGTCTTAACCTGTCCAGCATTAACTGTAATTACTGTGTGTGTATTCACCACATTTGCTTGATGTGCCTGCCAAGCAGTTCTGTCATGATCTCCTCCTGATTCTGTCCAACTAATCATTTTTCTACAGACATACTGTACAAACTCTTTCTCGCTCTCACTCATTTTTTTCTCTGTGCTTTACTTTCTCGCTCACAATCGTGAGAGTAAGCTTAATAAGCTTAGGAGAGGGGCTGTGCTCAAGCTGTGGATGGCAGCCTTTCAGTACTGGGCATGTGCCAGCTCTTTCTGGTGATGCCCCCTCCCCTCTCTTCTCTCCTCTCTCCTCCCTCAGCCAGTCCAGTCCCAGTGGAGTCTCCTTGCAAACAAAGCCTGCAGCATTATGGGAAAGCCAGTTTTTCAGATCATGTGGTTCTCATTGGATGGACTAACTCCTGATCTCCATCTCTCTTTAAGCATGTAGCTGTTCACTATTTGCCCTTGTCCAAGCTTCTATATTTTTCTTGGATAAAATATTGGTTTATGAGGTTGAATTATCTTAAAGCCTGGTTTATGTTAGCCACATTTAACACATTTCACAAATTTCTCTTATTCTGTAACTGATGTGACGATTATGATACATTTACAAAGAAATCCTTAAACTATTAGCAGTAATCTTCCTGAAGCAATTTTGCACACTCACTTCACACGTTTTATTTTAAAATGATGTCCATCTCTCCTTGCATGTTTTCAAAGCAACTTATTTTACTACCTGTTCAGTCCATGAGCTAATGGCTTTTTGTTAGAAAAACAACACTATTTAATGATAGTGGTTATGTTGTGCATTATTTTCTGGTGTTTGTAAATAATTTGCTAATTGAACAACAGTAGACAGTTTAAATTCTAATGTTAATTATTATTTATTAAAGCCATAATTGCAAGATAACCTGTGAACAAGAGTCAACTCGATGTCTGCTGCTGTTCCAGAAGGTCTCAGATGACGTCTTTATTTTAGGAACAAAAAGAAAAAAATCGCTGCTGGTTGTACAATACAAATAATGATAAAGAAAGTGGATACATTGTTACATTGCTATGAAAAGTCTTAGGAAGGCATGCTTTATTTTTCTAAAATATATTTTTCCTCTTCCTGAAGTAGAAGTCAAGAACTTCTATTTTTGCTAAGTCAAATATAATTTAAGTTTAGTTTGCACATACACGAACAGGGTTTTATCATTTAATTATAAGGACTTTTTGGATCAAGTGAAGTGATTAATAAACAAGAAACATCTTCTGATCAAAATCAGCAATGTTACATTGAGTAGTGAGTGTTAAATGCAAAGGCAAGTCACTGACCCTGTGATTATTCAGGGTTGGGAGCCGTAGATAAAGGTCCAGACAGACTGGGCTGGGCTGAACAGATAACATTGAGGCACTTCATTAAAGAAGGCAGAGTAGCGTCTTCTTCCTGAGGATGGTCAGTTACTTGCTTATACACGCTGAACTACATATCACAGAAATCAGTTTTTATTGTTTCCTTTAGTTGCGGTCAAATTAGGCTTAATATATTTAATTATGTTTGTGAAAAATGGCTGCTGTTTTTATTACCAAAAGCTTTACACCTTCAAGGTGAACTGGGCTGGAAGAAACCCTCTTCCTGTCATTGGTGACCTAATAAGCAGCCTTGTTGTTAGATTGTTTTTTATTATTATTTTTACTTCTGTCTTTGCAAAGTCTCTATGATCTTACAATACTGAAACGTCTGAACCATTCCAGCTGTAGGTTGATTTGACCTATTGGCTCCAATGATAGACTTGGTTCAGCAGCATTTGTAATATGTTAAACTTGGTTTAAGGGAAACACAATGCTTCAGGCATCACTTTTCAGATAACCTTTATACACTCAGCAAACACTTTATTAAGAACAGTGTTGCCATTGATTGTGTTTCAATACAACAGTTTTGCCATAAATTCTACATTTACAAAGCTTCTTAATTTTATTTTTTGCTGATTACTCAACAAGCACAGCTGCTTATTGAGAAATGTGTATGCAAAACAATGTACCTTCAGCTGCTCCCTGGATTAATCTGCATTGGCAGTTGGCAGAGGTTTTTACCCCGGATGCCCCTCCTGACTCAACCCTCCATGGTGAGAGGGGCTTGTGTCCCCACCTGTAATCAAATCAGGGACCTTTTGCTTATAAGGTGAATATGTACACCACTTCAATAGTGTGTGAGAAACAAATCACAAATGTGAAGTATATTCAGTATTTAAATACACCGGTTAGGCATAGTAATAAATCCACCGGCCTAATGTTGTGTAGATCCCTCTTGTGCCACTAAAATGGCTCTGATTAGTCACAGCATGGACCTCTGGGGGTGTGGTGTTTAACAACAGGATGTTGACAGTGGATGCTTTGAGTGCTGTGGGTTGCAGGGTGGGTTGCCCATGGATCCTAGCCATAGATAGGTCAGTCAGATTGTGTTTTTGTGTTAATTAGGCCTTTACTTAGCATTTTTGATTGCGTGGCCGAACCTTTTACTGGGCATCGGGAGCTCTCTGCCTCTGTGCTTGAGCTATGAGGGCAGTGTTTGGACCGTTTGCTCATATCCGCAGGACATGTCACCCCCAGATAAATGTCAGAACCCAAAGTTTCACAGTAGAACATTGCATTGTAAAGAGATGATTGATTGTCGTTATTGGTTTACATCTTACTTACATCTTATTGTCATGCAAGTATAAATGTGATATGCAGACTTAATTATATTTTTCATCCCTTTTCACACACTTTCAGTTTGTAAACTACTTAACAGTAGTTTACTACTTAACAGTACTACTTAACAATACTTTACAGAACACATATGGTGAAACATATTTCTTGTATCTTTAATAAATTTCCTTTATTTAGGGGAAACATTCACATGCATATGTCCAGTGGTACATTTTGATTCCAACTGCAGCCTGAATGTGAGAGTCACAGAAAGAGGAAGTGAACATGTGAGAGAGAGGGAGGGAGTGAATGGGAGTTGATAGGAAGATATGTGAGGCTGATGTTGTCCCATGGGTGTCTGAGCAGCTTATATGGTATATAGAAACTGTGTGTCATGCTTACATATGGTTTATTGATGCTGAAAAAACAGTAAGCAGCTCTAATTAGACAAGTCATTTGAAGTCTATAATATAGATTATCAGCAGAAATGTTTCTTTGAAGCATTCATGTAACTAAAAATTCCTGTGAGAGACTTTATACAGCTTCTTCCAGAGATACCCTATAATGTGCAACTCTGCCAGGGCAGTAGCCAGTGATGTTGGTTTGCCCTTTGGGCCTTTGGCAAGCCAAGCCTGTTTCACAGATCCATCTTCTCTTGCTTCTCGCTGCACAGTCAAGCAGGTGTCAACAGATCTATTGCAGCCCTGACTGAGCATTGGTTGTCAGTGGAGGGGAACCTAGCCATTAAAGAGGACTAAATAATGAAGAGTTCAGATCTATATCAGATTGTTCTGACACAAAAGTACACACAGTAGACAGAAAGGGCATCTCCAAGTGTCCAAATTTATTTGCATTTTCATTTTTTTCCAAAAACAGATGGGAAACTCAAAAAGCTGCATACACTTGTAGATGTTTGCTTTAGTGTTATGTTTATTAGTCAGCTGGTATATGGCAAACACAAAGTGTGGGTCTTTGAAATTAAACAGTATACAGATGGTGAAAAGGTAGAAAGGACACAGCGCACAGGACAACATGCAGGAGTAATGTTATAAAAATGGCATCAAAACAGGAGGGGGTGGGAAGTTGTGTGGTTTATAAGCTTATGTTATTATTTGTTCTATGTGGATGCAGAACCTTTAATTTATAGCTTTGTTAGAAGATATATAATCTCAACGACGTGTGCATATGTGTTTGTCAAAATATTCTTCATCAATCCTTGAAGAAAAATGTGACAAAATGCCATAGAAACAAATTTAGTAAAAAAAACATATGATGCACTATATACATGTTTTTAAAGATGCTTTCTAAATACAGTTATGAATTATAAGTTATGACACTAATGAATAACATCCTTATGAAGCCTGTAACAGAAACAGCCACTAAAGTTAACACTCGACTAAAGAGACAAAAATACAATATGGACAAAGGGATTAGGCTGCCTACACTTTGCACCTACAGGAGCTTTTGTGACATCTCATTCTAAATCCATAGGCATTAATATGGAGTTGGTCCCCCTTTGCAGATATAACAGCTTCCGCTCTTTCTTGTAGAAGGCTTTCTGCAAGATTTTGGAGTGTGTCTGTGGGAATTTTTTTGTCAATTCTTCCAGAAGAGCACTTGTGAGGTCAGACAATGATGCTATTAAGATAGGGCCTGGCTTACAATCTTTGTTCTAATTTATACCAAAGGTGTTTGATGGGACTAAGGTCAGGGCTATGTGTAGACCAGTCAAGTTCTTTCACGCTAATCTTATCCAACCATTCGTTTATGGACTTTGCTTTGTGCTCTGAGGCACAGTCATGCTGGAAGAAAATTGTTCCCAAAAGTTGGAAGAAAAGAATTGTCCAAAATTTCTTGGTAAGATGAATTATTAAGATCTCCCTTCTAAAAGGAACTGAGGGACCCAGGCCAATCCTAAGAAAACTGTCCATTAGTATTAGTCCTCCACCAAACTTTACCGGCAAGTAATGTTTTCCTGGCAATTGCCAAACCCAGATATCATCAGACTGCTAGATAGAGAAGCATGATTCAGCACTCCACAAAACATGTTTTCACTGCTCCAGAGTCCAGTGGCAGTGCACTTTACACCACTCCATCACATGCTTGGCATTGTCCTAGCTGATGTAAAGCTTGCATGCAGCTGCTCAGACATGGAAACCCATTCCATGAAGATCCCAGCTCACAGTTTTTGTACTGATGTTAATGCCAGAGGAGGTTTAGAAGTCTGCAGTTTATGAGTTAGCAGAGTGTGAACGACTTTTACACACTATGTGCTTTAGCACTCGGCGTCCCCACTCTAACTTTACATGGTCTGTGACTTTGTGTCTGTGTTGCTGTGGTCCCTAACGGTTCCTAAACTGGGAGGGGATAAATTTCACAAACTAAATTGCTGCAACAGTGGCATTCTATCCTATTATGTTGGAGTTCAGCAAACTCTTTAGAATTACCCATTCTTTCACACATGTTTGTAAAGGGAGACTGCATGGCAAGGTGCTTGATTAGACCCGTGGCAATGGAACTGAACGAAACAACAGAATTCAATGATTAAGAGGTGTGGTCTGATACTTTTGTCCGGACAGTGGAGCAGCATAAAACAACACGTGTAGCGCTATGAGAGTCTCAGTGTGTGGCCTGCTTGCCAGTTGTGGCCCTAAATTAAATTCTGTGCAATTAAATGAAAAAGAAGCTACTAACTATCTACTTCATTTACCATTCAACTCTTACTGAGATTGTTTTATGCAGTGCAATACTAAGTTAGCATTTTAAATAACCCTTATTTAGTTGAAATTTTAACAGTTCAGCACAACTTAAAATATTTTCTTTATAAAAAATCTTTCAAATACACCCCACTTTTTAAATGCTGTAAAACCATCATGTGTTCCTCTCTTTTGCTTTTAGTTTTTGATACATTTACTTTAAGTGTAGACATATTCCTGATTTATATCCTACTGAAGCCCCCCATGTCTTCCATTACACGCTCTTTGGCACCAAAAATATGCCAGTACCACTAAACCTATGGCTGACTTCTGCATGTTTCTTGTATTGTCTTTTATCAGTTTGTGTGGTCTGCTCTCTGAATGATGCAGTAAAAGCTGACTAGTGATTAACTAAATAAATGTAATTGTTTTAGATGCTCAGGTCACTTAATTGCCAACAATAATAAACTGTTAATACCCTAGTGATGCTCTTACCTTCTTTTTATATCAAACTCTGGAATAATAAAACCCACTCCGATAATGAAACTATTTGATTCATCTCTGTAAGTGTAAACATAGCTGATATATAGTATGCCAGCTACAAAGAAACTGCTTTGCTCTTTACAAATTTTTTCTAGCATGGTATGATTTGTTGTGGCCAAGGTTACACTGCTGGCAATGATACTGCTGGGCTAATGTTTGATTGAGCTATTTTAAGTTCTGTGACTTTGTGTGCCACTGTACATCCAAGTTTCTCCCGTCTAATTTTCCCAACAAGGTGTAAAGGCAACTATATTGGGTTAAATTTCAACTCTCAGTGTGTAATGCTGCCGTTGGGGCTGGTTTCAATACACCTTTGCATTATCTCACAGCCTGACACAAAATATTGTTTAACTTGAAATATATGCAGATCTATACATCAACATTATTGATAATATTGATAATATATCAGTTGTATTAATAATCATATACTGATAACAGTAATTACTTCACTGTTTTTGGACCTTAAAGCTATTCAGTTTGCACCTCCATAGACTTACACCTCATTAAATTCAGCCCTTTCCCTTTTTTGGATTATTTTTTAATATGTGTAACACATGTCATTCATTGATAAACCATAACCCTACAAACTTTATTTCATTTTTTCCAATTCTTGAATATCTTTTTAAAATTATCACTTAAAATTTTTAAACCTCATTTATAAGCGCTTCTGTTATTCTGCTTGTAATACTTGCTATAACCCCCTGCCGTTTCCTTACACTGATTTATACATAGTTTTGAAGATAAGATAAGATAATATATACTTTATTGATCCCCTAACTAAGATAAAAAAAATCCAAGCCATTCTTTCCTTCTATAAATGTCACTATGGAGAAAAAGTACCTGTTATGATTCCTGATGGTGTTTTATCTTTAAACATTTCATTACAAACATTACATTGGTTAATTCCTACTGTCACTTGAATTATAATTCTAGGTGAAAAGTTCTTGATCTATATATCTGACCTTTGATACCTAATTAACACAGTCTGATTACTAATCCTCTTTTACACACAAGATTATAGGCTTTGTCTAAACACAGCCACTAAACTTCCACTGGTTATCCGTGCATTTTTAAAATTACTCTGCGATAACAAGGTTGTAAATAAGCACTTTCAATTTTGCACACTGTTAATGTAGTTTATGTTACACATGATTACACTGACAATGAAATACTTAATTGAATAATAAACTTAATTCTTAACAGTCCAAAAAGGATTTTACAAAACCTAATAGTCTACAAAAATGTGAGAAACGTAAATGGATGAACTGTGTGTCTTTACATTACATTGTTTGCACTGGAGCCTTTCTTAGGACTCATTGCAAGCACTAAACAGGAAATGCTGTCAAAGTCACAGGTTTCTATCATAGGAGAAAAATGTAACTATATGCCTTGACCTCATGTTATAATTCTACAGTTTAAAATGTCCTGGAACACCTTTGCATTCTTTGCAATTTATCAATTAGGCAAATAATGTCAAATGTCCCAATAGTATCTTAAAGATAAATTTTGATATGCAATACTGTACCAAAATCTTGAGCCACTTCTCATTTCTTTATATTTTACTAGGATTATAGGTAGGATTATAATGCATAGACTGAAACATGTGCAAACATTTACTGAAATGCAGTACAAAAGGCAAAAACAGTTTGTACAATTCCAGTAAGATTGAAAGTCAATATTTGGTACGATCACCTTTATTCTTCAACACAACCTGAACTCTCTTAGACAAGCTTTCTTGTCATTTCTTTAAGTAATCTTCAGGAATCGTTATCCAGGCTTCTTTAAGGACCTTCAAGACAATCAAGGACAGTCAAGATGATCCCATGCCGCTTCAATTATTTTGAGGCCCTGGCTCTTGGGAGGCCAGTCCGTGACTATTGTGTGTTTTTCTATCCATGTAGACTTGTACTGCATTGGCAGTGTATTTGTTATCATTTTCATGCTGGAAATCAGATCAGTTGCTTTCCTGATGGTATTGCATGTTGGCCTCAAATCTGAAAGTACTTTTGTGAGTTCATAATTCCATCAATTCTGATAAGATCCCCAACATCACTGGCTGAAATGCATCCCCATAGATTGACAGAACCTCCACCATGTTTTACAGACGGCCATAGACACTCACTGTTGTTCCTGTCTCCTGACCTCCTCTGTACATATTGACAATGATTTAAAACAAAAATTATTAAAATTATTTTGAATTATCACTTCATAAGACTTGTTGCCATACTTTCAGCCCAGTTCTTATGTAATTTGGCATACCCCAGCCTTTGCTCCTCATTTCCCTTCCTTAAGAATGGCTTCTTGACAGCCATTGAAACAATTTCTGATGAGGCTTTGGTGAACAGCCAAATGCATCTCTCAGGTTCTGTATCAGGTCTTTGCTGTATTTTTTCCTGTTCCTTAAGGACATAACTTTTAGATGCTGTTAATCTGCTGTGGATAGCTTTTAGACTTTCCATTTTCTCTTTTTCCACCACTTGTCCAGTTTCCTCAAGTTTTTGAAGGACACACTGCACACTGTACTGCACTGTACTGAAAATATGTATAAAGCAGTCAGTCACCAAAGAAAAACTGTGAAAGACCTCCAGAAAGCCTGGATAACTATTTTTCAAGAAGCTCCGTGCAAACAAAATATAAAGAAATGAGAGTGGCTCATGACTTTTGCACAGTATGTAATATAACAATCTGATAATTCATGGGATAAAATTTATATATTTTCCCAGATTGTACAGTTTATAAAGGTTAACATTTTCAGTTAATCTGTTACAGAATATTTGTTTTCTGTTTAGTCAGGGGATTAAAAACACATTCTCTCCTAATTAACCTTGATTACTAGGATTGAATAAGACTGTATTTATGTTTTTGGTAAAACAGCCTTGATCCACATTACACTGAGTCTTCAATTAATAAATAAAACTTAATAAATAAGATTGAGTGACTCATAATTACAGAAGCCTGTGTGGGCTTAAACACACAGTTGGCCCTATTCTTTTACTGCTCAAAAAAATTAAGGAAACAATTAAATCACACACCAGATCTTGATGAACAAAATATTCAAATTAAAATGTTCAAGTTAAAAAACTTGTGTAACATGTTTAGAACAAAATGATTGAATAACAGTAAATGGAAACCAAAATCATAAACCTTTTGAGGGCTCGATTGAAACTCACACCAAAAATTAAAGTTAAAATTTTTCACATTTTCCCCTTAATTTTTTTGAGCAGTACATACAGCAATTCGCTATGATTAAAATCAGCAAACTAATTCATTTCTTAATAATTTATATTAGTTTACATAATGAAGTAGAGGCTTTAGTGATTATTTATTTATTTATTTTTTTAGAGTTAACCCTTTCATGCATAATAGTCACTACAATGGATAGCTGTTCAAAAGCCATTTTCTTGAATATGCATGTTTTTTGTTGCTATAGTAGAATATTGGTGGCAAGAAATCTTTACTGAAGATGTCATAATTCATGAATGAAAGGGTTATTTTATTTTATTTTATTTATCTTTCTTCGCACCTCTGGAGGTGATAGCTGGCTACTTTTTGCCCCTGGCTGACTACTCTTTGTGGAAAGGCCTGATGTAACACCACCTCCAACTTATTTATGCATATTTATACGAATAAGTAAATGAAAATGGTTTCTGAGGTCATTGTTTGCTGACTATGAAGAATACAAAGATAGCATTTTGCACATACTGGTTGTAAATGGAGTCACCGCACTTGTACTGTATGATTATCAGTGAATGGTAGATAGAAACCTGAACCTCTTACTTAAATAACTGTAGTAAGTAAAACAGAACTCTTCGCTTTCTATCACATTTATTTTCTGTTACATTTTACTTCTTTCCTCGGAAAGAACACTGTTGTGTTTGAAGTGCTGCATGCGTGGAAACACATATGTATAGGCACACACACAAACTCGGGCCATTTGTTGATGTGACCTTCAGCACATGCAAGCTGGCGTTCAATTACCACCCTGTTAGTGGCCCCTCCAGCCCAGTGGCTCCACGTCCTTGAGATTCTCTCTCCAGCCTCCGTCCAGTCTATATTCCATTACATCCTCCACATCAGGAGCTCTGTCCAGCATAAAGCAACACACACACACACACACACACACACACCTCACGCACACTTTTAACTTTTGATGTATCCCTTACAAAATCTCTAAGTGCAGTGAGCAATGGTTATACTTGCTCATGTGCTGAATCAAATCCAAGCATGGGGTAAGTATTAGATTTTAGTTTTACTGGGTGAAATATTGCTCTGCTTTCAAAAACGAGGTTTAGCCCAGCCCAGATCAGAAAATCCGAGCACAGTTAATCAAAAATTGTCTCTCACTGAACTCCCGCCGTTTTCATATTTTGGGCTATTGTGCCTTATTACTGTCAAAACATTATCCCAGCTCCTCTCTGCGTGATTATTGTCCAAAATTGCCTTGAGAGGCTATTTGGGTTAATAATCTGTGATCATTACTGAAAGTACAGACTACTGTGCTTTTTGTACAAAGAGACATTTTTAACCCACTGCTATTTGAAAACCTTTTGAGTTGAAATCTCTTGCAGACTTAACCCTGCGTGCCCCTGCTTTTCTGTTGGTGATTCACGTGTCTGTCAGGACAGCTGTTGCTCGACATCAAACAGATGCCTCTTACTGGATTACGGTGTTTATTGCGTATATTAGTTGCGTATATTATTAAAAAAAATTTCTATGCTGTATCTGTCAGTTCTTTTTTTTGTTTTGATTTTTTAAATCTCATAAATTTCTGTGAAAACTGGATTAATGATTAAAATTTCTCTTACTGTCTAAAGGCTCCATTACAAAAAGAACGTTCTTACTAGCACTGGAGGCAGTTGATGAATCAATGATTAGACCAACAAAGTCAGATATTTTGATACTTTGTTTATCATTTAGGTCATTTTTAAGCAAAATGCGTATAGTATATGGCTTCTATGTGAGGATTTGCTGCTTTCCTTTGCTTTTAATGGACAGAGCACAAGAGAGGTGAAGCAGAGAGTGCAGGTAGGGTGGAGTGGATGGAGACGAATGTCAGGGGTGATTTGTGACAGAAGGATGGCAGCAAGAGTGAAATGGAAGGGTTACAAGATGGTATTGAGACCTGCTAAGATGTATGGTTTGGAGACGGTGGCACTAACAAAAAGACAGGAGGCAGAGGTGACAGAGTCGAAGATGCAGAGATTTTCACTAGGAGTGACCAAGATGGACATGATTAGAAATGAGTATATCAGAGGGACAGCTCAGGTTGAGCAGTTTGGAGATAGCCAGAAACAAGGTTGAGATGGTTTGGACATGTTCAGAGAAGGGATAGTGGATGTATTGGACAAAGGTTGTTGAAGAGGGTCTTCATAGATGGAACATGGTGTTATTGTAATGAAAATAAAATGTTAAAGTACCGTATAATCATAAATATTTCTCTGCAGATTTGTCACATTTTGTAAAATATTTTAATTATTTACACCTCTTGGTAATTGTGATAGGCTAATATACTCTTAACATGCTGTATCAGGTTCAGTATAAGGCTCAAATATGTTTTGAGCACAGAACACAGAAAATACACAATACATACGTTTTACATTGTTTTGTGTGAGTTGCGAGAT
Organism: Etroplus canarensis; assembly: GCA_015106775.1. Lineage (NCBI taxonomy): Eukaryota > Metazoa > Chordata > Actinopteri > Cichliformes > Cichlidae > Etroplus > Etroplus canarensis. Next base: position 18,247 of record VUQH01012838.1, read on the forward strand.
ATTGCTGTGGTGATGTCTACCTTCTCTTGAATCTAAGGGAATTAAACGACACTCACCTCATGGTGGTGAAAGTGGCAAAAATGCAACTTGAAAACTCAGTAGCAGTGTCTCTTCGCAGCAAACGTGCTAAAAACCCGAACCTTGTTGTGAGCTATTTTCTTTACTGAACTACACCCGCCAACCGTGTCACTCTGCAGAAGGAAATTAGTGCATTTACTGGTGATGAGAGACTTGTGCTTAAGACAAACTGTAAATCTTTATTGGCAACACTGCTCTACTGAGCTGTAATGTTAGCTATCTGCATGCTCTCATTGTTTGGAGGGTGTAGTTTAGTAGAAAAACAAAAAACCTTCTTTGAACCACAGGCCAGAGGAACAGCGTGTATTTGATTTTAGTGTGGACTGTCTCTTAGGGCTCTCAGTTACTGATGGATTTATTCTCTTAATGAAACTTGTAACATCACCGTCATAAAATCCACCGCCGAACTGTGCAAAATGCTTGACAATGTGCAAAATATGCACGCATTTATATCTCACAGATGGTACAAATTAAACAATAAATATGCACGATCCAGCATAAAACGCATAAACAAACATACCTCGCTGGCTGCACACAACCAAGAGGGAATGAGTCCACTTGCATAACAAAAGGTCTTCAACAGAAAATGTATAATCCATGTCAACTTAAAAAAATAGCACTTCTTAAACTTTAGCGGACTGTAACTTATCCTGCTCTTAATGTTAGTTCACGGCAGAAAAAAGGTGCAACAAGTAAAACATGTCCCGTGCA
>VUQH01012848.1:10399-24018 GCA_015106775.1 Etroplus canarensis
TTCATGGCTGGCCTACAGTCAGTAGGCACTGATGCACTTGATAACGGATGTTAGACAATGTTGTCAATTCCAGAAAATTACTCATGACACTGATAAGCATTGTGTGATGAGGACTGGCTGGATAAAGCCATTCTGCTCCGCATTCCTATATAAAAGAAAAACACACCCTGGTGAAGGCACGCAAAGTGAAATCCCTCATCTGTTTTCTCAGGAATGTGTGATCCAAAAGGTGTTTTGCAATATCAACAACTCCTAAGAAAAAAAAACAAAATTCCCTTGCATTTATTTTTAGCAACAGTCAAATTAGAGTTTTGCTTCAGGACTTGATTCTTACTTGTAGATTGTAAAAAATTAGAGCCACAGTTGCAAATTTCCTTTCAAGTTAAAATTCAGGGACAAAAGAACGAAAGGAAGGAACTTAAGAGGTTTTTATTTTCATTGACATTCTTTTGCACGAGCAGGTGAATGAATGCATGCAACACAGCTATGAAATATTAACATGTATCTGAGTGGTGGGGAATATTTCTGTGTGTGTGTGGTTTGAGGTGGGGATGGCTTAAACTCACCTGGTCTCTCTGCTGGGGGCAGAATGAGCATGTCAAATGAGTAGAAAGGGAAGCCAGCTGTTACACACAAACATACACACATCCCCCACAGCATCCCTGTAACCCTATGGGGATTAGGAACACCTGTATTCATCACTGCACAATGAGCTATAGAAGCAGTTAAGCTAAAGGGCCTCAGGAGCTCTTAGGGAATGGGGGATGGAACTGGATGAGATACGGGGGTTAATGTGTGCCAAACTCTTTTGAAATGAAATCGATGTGAGAATTATAATATTCACGATGTAACAGGTAGAAGACAGAGTTGTCAGAAAACTCCAGAGAGATGTGTCATGTCATGTAAGATATGTACATACAAGAATAAGTGGTTCATTTTGCAGTGTGTTAACCAAACAGGTGTTCCCATTAACAAGTAAGCTCTGAGGGGCAATCAAGATGAGAAAACTGGCAGGGAGAGATAGAGACAGAGAGATGAATCAAGTACAAGGTTGCTAACAGGGAAAGAATGAGTCTTTGTGTTGTGTCACCTTCCTTTCAGGAAAATGTACAATAAATTAGATAAACTTAGTGCACAGAGTATTATGTTGTTTACAACACACACACGTGTGTTGTGAGGGTGTAGTACACTACATCCCCCAGGGTTTGCGTAGCTGGAGTCAACTAACCTGCTACCACACAGTTCAGCCTACAACCTGAGCACCACCTACACGACTACAGGCTTGCATTCATACACACACGCACACAATGAAGAGGCTAGTGTGGAGCGTCAAACTTTAATACCACCCAAACCAAACCCCCTCCATTGCATTTTCTCGCCCTCTTTTCACACACCGCCACACCCTCGCCGTTTCCCACAAAATCTGCAACCTTGTGTGGATATTATTCAATGCAACAACCTCCACCATCTTCAACAAACACGACGGGAAACTTTGGCTTCAACTGAGAAAAAGACAGAAATGTAATTTTAACGTGCTTAATCGTGTTTAATCAACTTCAAAAGGTCCATTCATGAGAGAATGCACAAGTGTAAAGTGCTTCAAATCCTGCTTTGCAATCCCACAAGAACACGCGCAGCTAATATTTTTTCCATCTTTCGGCCGATCTCGCCTACACTCCTCCTCCACTCATCCTTGTAACTGTTGTCTTGGTCTGTATTATATTCTCCCCGTGGAACACGCAGATGGAGGTGCAGAGACACGCACACACACTGACATCCACTGTTCTCAATGGTAATACCAAACAGCCCCACATTAGGAAAGCAACCTCACTGGGATGTCAGCGTCAGGACCCACAGACAGCATTCTGGGACACGCTAAGATGACAGTGTGGATGGCAAGTTGAAATTTGTTTGAATGCCAGGACAGCAGAGGATTTTAGGCATTAAAAACAGACAATTAAGCTTTCTCCTCCTCATGAGGACTTTGGCAAAACGTGAATGACATGCATGCAAACACACACACACACACAACTGCACAAATACACGAGCCTACACTAATTGAATTACTGAATAAAAGACTTTGAAGGATTTATCAAATCAAGCACTCTTAACCCAGTAGTATGAAGGACAAACAACCAGACAAATCCAGGGAGGCCTAAGACAATTTGATAAAATGGCCTGATGGTCTCTTAATCCCAGAGATCCAGTTAGTTGATGTCCAACAGAGGAAAAGACCTAGATCTAACTGGCTGTACACACAACCATAAGCCAAAAGGCCACACTTTAAAAACCTGCAGTGTTTTTATAAGCCTTGTGCTAAAACGAGAAAGTACAGGTCTTCCCAGACTTCTCCATATGACCGCTTGGAACTTTGTTACAATTTTCTCAATAACAAAAAACTGACTCTAAATGTGAGTTACACAAAACAAGGTGTAACAATTAAAATAATCTCCTGAGAAATAAATTCCTGTGTCAGTCTAAGTTGGTCTTATGTTATGTAAAAGTTAAAAAAAAGTCCCCCTGTGACAGTGGGTAAGGATGAGAGGTCTCTTTGCTGAGCACTCACCTGGCTGTGCTGGGGGTGCACAACAGCAGGGGCACTCACAGAGCTCAGTGAAGTGGGGATGTTCCCCTCTCACACGGTAAGCATGGCAGAAAATGGAGGAAGACGGAACTGACCGGTTTGAGAGGGCAGACACAGACAGCAGACACACACTGTACCCACAGCACCGGAGAGACGCTTCAGCTTCAATAAACACTAAGCACTTGACGCCACTCTTTTCAACTCTCAGCGTGGATCAGACGATGATCAGCTGTACCTCAAAAATCACACACACACACACACACACACACACACACACATAAAAAAATACCCGAGAGCACCATCTGCAAATAAAATCCCCCCCTCCTCTGTCTTGTCTGGTACTCTAGGGTTGGGTGTTGACGCAGCAGAAATTTCCAGCTGGAGAAATCCCCCAAACGGAGGTTAATCGAGGGGAGAAGGAGGAGGAGGCGGAGGGTTTAAACCCTCGTCTCCCAGACTCTGAGCGCTTTCATTTAGAATCCCCTCCAGACGGCCGTGCGGAGCATCATCACCCGTGTTTTCTGGTACGACGCGTGTGCGCGACAGTCCCCCTCCCCTCCACCTCCACTCAGCGTGGCGGTGACCGTGTCGTGCTTTTCAAAACTTTGTACGTTTCAGCCGGATCCGCCGGTTTCATCAAACTCGCACAGCTGACATGAAACACCGAGAGAAGCTGATCTGTGTGTGTGTGTGTGCGCAAGCGTCACACACACACACACACCTGCCTGTCCGAAAAAGATGAGCGATTTCTAAAAGTCAAGCGACACGTTTAACTGTTGACATCTGATCGAAATCGGCAGAAAATTAAGCAAAACTGGCAACGTGTGTGTTGTTTTTTTTTTCTCTGTTAACAATAAAAAAAAAGTATTTCTAAATATCCAGGTGCTGCTAATTAATTATTTCAATTTTACGCAGTTTGGCGGTGCGTTCACATGTTCAAAAACACACAACAAAGTAGACAGGAATTGGATTTTTGTCTCTTTGTTTAATAATCCGCCGCCTAATGTGTGAAATACGGACACAGCGTGCGTACCGAGTCAGAAATTACAGCTTCTCCAAATATCAACAAGCGCAGTGGACAGCTGGCTGTCACGTATGGAACAGGTAGGCGTACTTTCAGACTGTCGCCTGCTCACTCGGTCGGGTGTAGCGCTGTCAAAATGCACTGTGCGTGGCTAACATGATGCCAGTGGACTGGCAGAAACAGACAGACAGACAGACAAACGGGCCTTCGCACAATAGGTCTCCCGATGGCCAGCTGAAACAGTGCGAAGAGTTGCATTGTGTCATGTCTCCAACCTGCGCGCCCCCCCCCCCCAAACTATCAGCTGTAGACGCGGTGGCTCCGTGAGGCAGAAAACTAAATGTTGGTGTGATACAGCCCAAAGCCGCGGAAATACTGCGATGTCCGCCGCGTCTCAGTGGAATCTTAAACCTGTTAGAGAAGGGAGCGGAGCTGAACGCTGGTGAGAGGGCTACTAGTAATATAAGGAAGTCAGACATACCTGTTACCCCATGGGGTCTGGGGTGGACACGGTGTCGGTCCTTCGGAGTCCAATCTGGTGTGACAGCCTAAGAGGAGAAAGGAGGGGATGTCCAAAGCGCTAGGTACTGTCCTTCCTCTCCTCTGTATGCTTTCTGTAAGTGTTATTCCCCGTTTTCTCCAACTCCCCGCTCCTCTTCCTCCACCAGCCCCTTTTTCTTTTTCTCTTTCCCTCCCCTGCTTTTCCGTGTCTTGGTATCAGGAGCCTCCCCCTCCTCCTCCTCCTCTTCTGTGCATGTCTATCTCTCTCTCTTGCTCTCTCTCCCCTTCTCTCTCAATTCTAACCCTACACACTCGCTCTCTCTCTCTCTCTCTCTCTCTTTCTCTCTGGGCAGACTCAGGAAATGAGACAACGTGTGTAGCCTATATCCATTTAATCTAAGATGAATCAGAAACAGACATAATAATAATAATAATAATAATAATAATAATAATAATAATATGCGTTATGCTGTAAGCAGTTGTGATGAGCCCCTGTGGATCTCCTTGCTGGTGCGTCTGTTGCCATAGGGCTCAGTAGTGACCGGGGGATTACTGTAACTTACCCCCTCTTGTGGCAACAACAAGAAAACACCAATCAGTCAGCATATATATTAAAAAAATGACTGTCAGTTTGACACTGTTTGACTGGAAAACACCTATGATAGTCATGTGATGTGTAGCCTGCAAGCCAGTTTTTTTGGCAAAAACTCTGGGGTAATTCCACTTTCAGCCTGACCTCTCCTTTTCACACATGATGGATTTTTCTTATTACATGCTTTTAAGTCCTGGGGAAAACTTTGAGGTGGCAAACGTTTAACACTTGTGACACAACAGAAAGGGACAGATGTAAGAAATTCTGCGTGAGTACTAAACAAATGGTGCATTTACTGTAATACCCTGTACTTCCTGATATAGTACTGGTCTATAAACACACATTTAGAATCAGAAAGGATTTAATGCATCAAATGTGGAGAGATGGAAGAAAGAGGCCCACTCAAACTCTTTCACTTAAGTAACAATAATATAAGAATGACTACTAAAATAAATTAACTCAGAATGCAAAAGTATGAAAGTAAGTATAAGTGGCAATGTATAATTAAAGTATCAAAAGTAAAATTACCGGTCCCGGGGAGAAACAGTCCATATGATTTATATAGAGTTCTTTACTGTTATGTATGAAATATGATCTCAGATTGTTAATACTGATGCAGCAATCTGTAAGCATCATTTGTTTTAGCTTATCTATCTATCTATCTATCTATCTATCTATCTATCTATCTATCTATCTATCTATCTATCTATCTATCTATCAGCAGTTGTTTAGTGTCTCAAGATGAATTGCAGGGACCACAAAATTATAAGGAAAGGGCACTGGAGTCCAACTTTGACTCACTGATTGACTAAAATGCTTTACAGCGACTGCCTCATTCACAAGTGTGTAAATAATATTCAATACAATGCATACTTTAAAGCCTAACCCTGAATACTTCTGCTCCAGTAATATCGCTCATCCCAGCAGAGTTTGCTGTTGTAACAGCCTCCACCACCCAAACCTCCTCCTTATGTGGTATTCGGTGTTGTAGAGCTGCATCAGATTTTCCACTGACTCTAATTACATAAGCATTTACTATAAATGTTAAAACCCTAATATACAGTACATGTCCTCGATGGGATTGATAATAAGGTAGCCAATTATTTTGTAAGGGATCAAAAGCCAAGAGCTTGGTGGCTCCTAATTTAAGCTTAATGTGTGAATACAATATTTGTCCAGAAATCTAGTAGATTTAAAAGTAGCATAAAATGGATGAACCCAAGTTATACATAAATATACAAAAAATGTGCAGTACCCAAGTAAAAGTTCATTCCCATTATTGCAGGTGATTCAGACAACTAAGAAGTTTTGCTCTTCATGTAAGTGTTTAACTGAAGTAAACTGAGAAAATAGCTCAGTAACTCATAAGGATATTAAATTCTAATTATTATTTTAAATACATAATTGGTCTCTTCTTTTTGTAAATGACAAGGTTTAACCCTTACAATGCCGAGAGATGTGAGTAATAGTGAGTGAGCTTGTGTACATGAGTGTGCTGCAGTCAGTGAATACAGTGAACTTTGTGTGAGAATGTCTGCAGTAATGAGGAACTGTGGACAGGCCTGTTTCTTAGGAAATAAGAATATATAGGCTGTGACCAGGAATCGTTGTAGGTTTGAGGAAGTGGGGAAAAATATGGGGAAGAGAGTGGGTGGTGCAGCAGAACATCTACCGTGTGTGTGTGTGAATGTGTGTGTGGTGAGAGTGATGTGTGGCATGGCACAGCAGGGGGTAGAGCTGTGCCTCCATCAGTCTGGGTAGTTGGCTGCAGAGGGCTGGATAACGGAGAATGTCAGGCCATGTGGATTAAGGCTGTAGGTCTGTAATGCCCAGGCACAGATCCCTCTCTCTCACACACACACACTCCCTCTATGAGTAGGGTCTGCAAACACAATCCCTCCCTGAAACAAGCTGCTTTACCCTAAGCTGTGTTCCCTCACGCCAACGTGGCCTTCCAATCTGCCTGTCACGACAAGCATGACCCTGGCATCCCCTCCTCAGCCCCACTCCTCCTCTCTCTCACCTGCTCTGTCTCTCCCCCTCTGTCTGCTCGTGGATGGGTTTAGGCGTCATTAGGCCACTTACGCATGTATTCGCTCCTAGGAACACTCATCAAGGCAATCCACTCAGAAGAGAGAGTGGTGTGAGGGAAAAGCGGGATTTTTGTATTACACTGGGTTTAGTGTGTGAGTGTGTGTGGTACTTATGTTCACAAAGAGTCCTTGAAACACAAGGTGATGGGCGTGTTGTGGACTTGTGTGTTTGTGAGGGTTTCTTTGAGTGGGGGGGGGTCATGGTCTCAGGCTGAACTGTTGTGACCCAAAGGGACACTCACTTTTTATTCACTCACTGTATTCAGATTTTCCCATCTAAGTTTGACTTTTAAATAATTAGATTAAGCAAGTTGTTTTCTATTCTAAAAGTTTGTCATGGAGATGGAATATAAAAAGAGATGCAGAAAAAGAAACAAGCACCTATTGTCTCAGTGCAGGAAGTGAGACCAGGTCTTTTTCTGATGACTTGGATTTGAACTGCGAAAAAAAGGATGAAGAACGTAAACGCACTTTAGGAAAACTTTTTGAAATCAAGCTTTAATTTGCTCTTCCAGCTCCCCTGCTGAGGATCGCAGGAGCATAATTGGTCACATTGAATTAAACAGCAAAAAAAATCTACAACTGTCATAAAAATAGCACAAGGCGCTTTCAAAGCCCCATCCACTACCCTTCACTATCAATTTACCAAGGGGAACAGCTGTGTGCTGCTTGTGCCATCCTAGCCCAGCTTGTATAGAAGGCAGAGCCTGCGGCTGAAAGAACACTATCTCTACCAGGTGCAGGCAGGGGATGGGGGAAGGCTTTACAAAAGAATATTTGGCACAAGGTGTGAGACAACAATATGTGTGAAGGTGCAGCTTAGTGATACTCAAATCAGTATTGGGAAACGACAAGCCTTTTATAAAGAGTCCTCCCTCAGAGAAAAAGGCCAAATTAAGAGTATGGGAATCAAGTCCACTGATGATAGGATGGAAGGGAAGAAGGATAGGACTGAGGGGTAAGAGGAAAGTAAGAAAGTATAGCATTAATAATGGAGGAAAAGAATCCAAAGAATGAGCGGATTTCTCAAAGAAAGTGTAAATGAATGAATTACAATGTAGAATGACACCAGGAAAAGCAGAATGAATCGAGGTTATTGGATTTAAAGGATGCATAATCATCTGGAGGATTCAGAGAATGTGTTTGTGCTTGCTGCCCACACATTTTGCGCCAGCGTGAAGGCAACGTGTGGAGAGGGGGGGGCAGTAGAGCTGTTCACACCACTGCCTGTCCTTGTGTCACCCATAGGACTTTCTGTTCTCCCTAAGGCCTCAGGCCTTGGTGTCCATTGTATGTATATGATGAAATGATGCCCCCGTACAGCCTGGAGATCATTACATCCCACACTGGGCTTTTCTCTGATAAGAATTACTCCTGGGTGACCTCACTCTGTCCATCGGCATGTATGGACAAGACAGATGTATTTTCCCAAGTTCTGGGAAAGAAGGATCTTCTTCCCAAATGAAAACACTGGCAAACTCATATTCAGGCTTTTCATGCCCATTTCTGCGGTATCAGCCCCTGGCTGCCTTGCTCTAACCCTACTAGCCACTTTGCTTTAGAGGAATTCACATCTTTCCTGTTTATCATATTCGACTTCTCTGTGTTATGAATCCTACATTAAACTGCCCTCTCTCCCTCTGCATCTTTCTATCTTCGTCTTTCTCCGTCTGCATGTATACCCTCTTGATCCCTTCCTCCACTATCCTACCCCCTCCAAATCTCATTTACTCCAATGGAAGTAAGTGGTAGAGAGAGAGAGAGATAGAGGAGTACAAAACGACCTTCTCTTCCCCGAAGCAAGAACATCTTCTTATTGTGGAGGTCACTGTCTCAGTTCAGCCCCACGCTCTGAACACTACTCTGCTTGTTTTAATGATGCACAGAGCGGAAGAAGAGGGAGGGAAAGTAAGATAGAGAGAGGGAAACTAACATAGCATTAGAGAGTGAGAGACAGTGAGAGAGAAAAGAGTGGGGGGAGTGGATGGAGATGGGAGGATTGGGCTATTTTTTTCTACCGACTCTGCTCACCCCCACCCCCTCTCCTACCTTTCCCTCCCCCTCTTCTGCGCAGAAAGTGCACCTCTCTTTCCACATCCATCCTTGAAAGGTTCTTCTAAGCTGTCTAACCTCTCAGCAATATTATATATTATTGCTTGCCTCAACCCACACTGAAACCTGGGTTGCTATGCTACAATAATATGACCTCTCATCTCTTCTCCTCTACTACATTTCCTTTCTCATTGCTTTCTCTCGTTTCAGTAGGGGAAGTCAAGGGAAGGGGTTAACAACATCCCCCCTCCAGAGTGTCCCCATCAGGACACTCTGTCTCTTTAATGACCTCCTTGAGCTCAGCTTTGCTGCCTGATTTCACCCTGCTGACCATGTGGGGTCATGACCCTGTTCTATACCACAAAAATGATCTTTGACCCTGACAGAAGAACTATGATCTTATTTGCTCTATGTAATTATATACAGTATGTAATAGCTAGGGTATGTAATATCTAGGGTAAGATCTATCTATCTATCTATCTATCTATCTATCTATACTTCAAAAAGTGTTGAAGTGTATCAGTTCCTTATGATGATGGTCTTACATTATTGAATCACATTGTTGAATTAAAACTTACTGGGTAGTTTAATTTATTCATTTAAACTCATACCAATGCACTATATGTTGCTTAAAACCAAAAACTGCAATGTTTCCCTCTTAACTGTGGTGAAGTAGAAGTAAAAGCATCAAGTTGGAAAAATGCATAAAGTAAAAGTATATCAAGATAAGTTACAGTAGAAGAGTACTTGTGTAATTTCCACCTTGGCTATTGACCTACTACCCCTTGCTTATTTCTTTTTGCAAAAAACTAATTTCAGTATGATAGAGAGATACAGTCGTAGATAGATATGAACTGCTATGCACTGCTGGTTCTGAAATTCTCAACCCAAATCATAATGCACAGCCAAAATTCCCTGTTACATCATCCATCTCCAATCCCTTCCTCCTCCTCCTCGTTCTCTCCCTCTGCCACCCTCTTCTTTCTCTCTTATCTCTGCTGGCCCCGTCTCTTGGGGGTCGTTCGTTTTTGTCATAATCACCTTGGAGATTGGGGACCGGTGCCCATGGCAGAGCTAAGATGAGTAGAAGAGAGGAAGAGAGGAGGAAAGAGGATGAGAGAAAAAATGAGGGGGGGTTTAAGATGAGCAGTGGAGGACAGTCTTGCGGGGGGGATGACGGCTTGTCTGGCTCAGCCCCGGCTAATGTGAGGGGACAGCCTTGGCTATGCCTGAACCACACTCACACCGTTGATGCCAGGCAGAGCGGGGAGGAGAGAATAGACGGATGAAACGCTTTCCTTTTCAGCGCTGCCTTCTCCCGCCCGCACTGACTGCATTCTGAGGCGCGTGGGGCCCCAATGTCACACCCTGTAGGTGTTTAAGCTGCTTACTTACACCAACAAGAGAAAGAGATGAGGCAATAGAAGACAGGGAGACAGAAAGGGAGAAGAAGATGCAGAAAGGATGAGAGAGGGAGAATGGGGAAGAGTTAGAAGAGGATGGGGGCGGAGGTCACGGTTGTAGGAGGTTGTAATGTGTAAGTATCCCAGTTAGTCTGTCTTCACACCAAGGAAGGGTTTATTTAATGTGGGGGATATTCATCAGGCATTATACTGATGCAGCTTGCATGTGACAATTAGACACTGCACTGTACAGGGTAAGAGGCAAAGTCATCAGGATGATGATATGATAAGTGTTTTTCTGCAGCCCCACCCTGTTGACTCTTTTTTACACTCTTCGATAAGGAGAGGCTGACTGGGAAGGCGTGGGATGCACCAGTTAGGAGATGGTTTCATCACGAACGGGAGCCAAGGGGTCGCAGTGTGCTGTGTGAGTTTATAAAATCCTATTTTGCTGTGAGGCTTATGTGTGTTCAAACCTGTGTTTATTTCACTGTGATGTGAGGGGGTGATGATGACATGTGTCGGGGGGGTTGCATGAGGTCAGAGAATGATAGGCAGAAGAAAGGCTTTTGTAGGCATCATTTAGAGGTGCTACATAAGGGTCAAAAGGTGACAGTTTGGACAAAGACAACTCACACCAACAAACATGTTTGACAATTGTGCTCATACTCTCTTTTCCTGTGTGCTGCTCTCACTGTTTTAACTTGTATTTCTGTCCTCTCAGCAGTCTTCTTGTTGATGCATGCTGGTAAGGTTCTCAGACACTCCCTCCTCAGGTCACTGGCTCTGTTTGTCCTAGCCCGCCTTTCCTTCAGCCCTCTTCCCTCCCACCCCTCCAACTCCTCTCTGTCTCTCCTCGCCTGACCAGTTCCTCTAATTTGGTTTCTAATTTTTTTCTGTACCTCATCTCCTCTCCCTTCATCTATGTGGGGGTAAAGTATAGCCCCTCCTCTTTGCAGTGTTTGTATTTGCTCTTTTAATATAATGTGTATGTGCACTGTGCCTGCATGTGTACACATAGATTTGTAAGTAAATCCCCTAAACTACCTGAGGTTTTTAGCTGCACGGTCCTTTTTCAAAATGATGATTTAACACCACTGGCCTTTGGGAAAGCACATCCTCTTAAGACTCCTGGTTAACATGCTGGGAGAGACATGTTGGTTTACATCATATGTAAAACACACACACACACACACACACACACACACACACACACACACACACACACAAAAATGCTGAAGAAAGACAACCAGACCAGGCAAATAAATAAAATGTGAACCTGACAATGTGTGTGTGATGTGTTTTTCTGTTGTGTGTGTGTGTGTGTGCATTGTCAAGCTTTTGCTCATGTTTAGGATTTATTTAAACAGTCGCACAATGACCCCATGACCAAGACATGGTCATAGGGACAAAAACAGAGTCCCTAGAAGGTAAATCATCAGACTGTAAGGTGAAGACATGTTTTAAGGTTAGAGTAAGGTCAGTTTAGGGTGAGGGTTAGGCGCGTAATTGCTATAGTTAAGGTTAGAGTAAGTCAATGTAAAGTCATCAATACATATCTGTATTATGTGTGTTTGTGTGTGTGTTGGAAAGAGAGAGAGAGAAATTGAGCATAGCATGGTAGTAGAGCTTACAGTAAATGGAGACATTTAGGAAAGCTGTATACAGACACAAACACACAGATCAAAGAGGTTTGAGCATTACAGTACACTGGGGAACAAAAGGAATAAAGAGAGAGAGAGAGGAGAGGATGTGAGTGAAGGTGAATAGAAACCCCAATCAATATAGCATCCAAGAACAGCTTGAGCTAGCAAAGGATAGGAGAAAGAGAAAGCGGGAAAAAGCAAAGACATAAAAAGTGGGTCAAATAATGAGAGGAGAGGTTGAGTGTTTGCATGGAGGACAGAGATATGGGGACTGAAAGAGGTACAGAGCTGTGATAGGACAGCACTGGGGTCAGCGCAGAGAGGAAAGACCATGAATGAGGGAGTCATAAGCTCCTGACCCATAATGACCTCTCAGCCCAGAGGACCTAAAGAGCTCAGGGTAGGGAAGGTGATGGGAGGAGAGGGGAGGGGTGAGGTCTTGTGGGAGGTTTGGAAAAAGAGGAGGCAATATTGATGTGGCCAAAACATCAGGGGGAGGGCGATGATGGGAGGAGGAATGAGGGTGATTGTCTAAGGGGATGGGGGTCCGCTGGCCATCCAAGGATGGTAGGGTTTCCTCTTTTTGTTCTCACAAGTAGTGTACACGATTCAGAAATTGAATTCACCTTATACTCACATCTGCCTTGTGCACCTGCGTGTCACATATCTACTCGGACAACATTACAATTGATTTATTTTCCACTCACTGTCTGCCTGTCTATAGACCCTCAAATGGTCTCACAATGCAACATAATAACCAAAATAAACAATTCCACGATCCTAAAAGCTCCCGATTTGTAGTGTCCACCAGTTTGTGGCAGGTTAACTAATGTTTTGTTTGTACCTCAGAATAATTAGCTAATCTACATGACCCTGTCTTAAAGATAATTCTCCTTTGAAAATCTAGTTTTGTCCTTTGGAAGATGAACCACACAGCAGAGAAGTGCTCAGCCATTAAAAACTTTGCTACTACTATACAGAGACTTGAAAGGGACTTTGTAGGTTAGTCTGCCCAAGTATATTCATATGTTGCAGTATAAAAGCACAGGTAGAGATTAAAAAATCAAAGATAGTGGATTTTTGTTTCAGATTCAATATTGTACAAGTTAGTTCTCTGTTGTGGCTAACTCGGAATTATTGCTATTAGCAGGAAAACCTGTACTCCTCTTTATTACAAGTCAAAATGAGTACTCTGAAAGGGCCTGTTGTGACTTAGTAGTGGTATTTGTGGTGAAGGACACACATAATGGATGTAAAGAGTTTTTTTGCCACACTGTACATCTAATGAATTTGTAATGGAATTAGGTTGGTGTAGTATGTACACAACCAGTAAGTGAATGTTTCAATGATAGACGGCTCTTCATATTTTAACAGCAAACATACGCATTGTGCAACCTGGTGACTTGATTTGTCTCACTTGGCCACTCACTCCTCTGACACTGTTGGATCAAGATGGATGGGTTTGCAAACAAGATTGAAATCCTTGCCACAGGCCCAGAATTAGAATAGATAGATAGATAGATAGATAGATAGATAGATAGATAGATTCAAGATTCAAGAGAGCTTTTATTGTCATTCCGACCACATGTAGCTGGCGCAGAACATAGTGAAATGAAATAGTTTTTCTCCAGTACCTGGTGCAACATATAAACATGTAAACATATGACATGTGACAGAGACAGGACTAGTTTTTTCTACAGTTAAAAAATTTAAGTTTAAAAGAT
>VUQH01012851.1:2877-14056 GCA_015106775.1 Etroplus canarensis
TCAGTTTCGGTAACCGAGAGACGTCAAGGACGGCAGGAGCTGACGCTGCTTGAAAACCTTCTACCGGGTTTTAAACGCTTTACAATCAGCCTTTTATTAAATGTACAAGCACGACGAATATACAGCCTAGCAGGTGAGCTTTCTAATTTGTCCTCCGGGTAGGAAAAGAAACGGAATAAGGGATTTCGTCGCTTGCTCCGTCCTTCCTGTTCAGCCCTTTGTTTTCTTCGACTGCCTCGGTCAAGTCGGCGAGCAGCAGCGCCCCCTGTGAGCCAGCAGGAAACGGCCCGAGGATAGGGAGCCCAACGAGCGGGCTAGCTTCTTGCCTCCCGTGCGACGTGGGTCCCCCCAGCTCAGCTGTCCGATGCGGAGTGAGGATGAGTCCCGCTCTGGAAGCCCTCATGCAGGCGGACGGGACTCCTTATACCGGAAAAGGGGTGATGCTTGAGCCGTTTGTGCACCAGGTGGGAGGCCACTCTTGTGTCCTGCGGTTTGGTGAACAGACCATTTGCAAACCCCTCATCCCACGAGAGCACCAGTTCTATAAGAGCCTCCCTCCAGAGATGAGGAAGTTCACTCCTCAATATAAAGGTGAGTCAGTGCATCCCAAATCTGGGAGGAAGAAGCTGCTGTCATAACAGCATGTACGTATTAATTTAATGATTTCTGTGCATGCAATGTTCATGTTTCTCATATGTGTGTGCACACACAAATGTGTGCTTATAACTGATTGTTGCAATGCCTCACAGCACTTGGGGTACACAACAACAATACAGAATGTATGTTAGATATTTATAAGATGCATTGCTGTTTTCAGTGTCCCTGAAATGACTTGTGTACAGTGTCAGTCATGTTGGAGCTTCTGGCAGACACAACTGCCCGTTTTCTGGATAAGACCCTCATGTGCAAGGCAGGGTTTCAAATAGCACCAAACCTGAGGGATTGACTTCCTGCCAGGAGGATGAGTAGCCGGAGGTCTCTTACTGTGGTGAGCTTTCAAGGCAGCTATAGTTTCAGGTTGTATTTAGAGTGCCGCAGGAATCAAAAATAGCCAATAGTTCAAATGACTAATAATTTAAAAGTCATTTGAGGAGATTTCCAGGTCTGGTTTCACACTCGTCATCAAAAGAGACAAGGTTTTACGCACACAGACACTTAAAATGGGAATGTAATGTTCCCTGATTGCATTCAGGTCCATGTTCATTTGCAGTTTCCCCCACGCACAATTACAACTAATACATGCTGATACAGATATCTTTTGACGTGATGTGTGGTATCTGACTCCTCAGTTATGCAGCATGGGACTATAAAAAGACTCTGGAATAAGGAATGGGATTTGAGGAGCGGCTAGTAAGATGTCTGGGGCCTTCAAATGCGCAACAGCACAAGTACTTTCCAGTCTTACATTTCACATTATGAGAGAGAGATTTCATATGTTCTTTAGAAGAACATAAGGTTCCTTATCCTTGTTTAGAGATAAATGTATCTCAACAATATCTGATGGTTTCAAGGACACCTTGCAGTGTAATACTTAATTAGGAACATTAAGACTTTCAAGAAGGTGTAGATGTAGATTTATCAAGTTAGGGGTTACTTCTGTTGTGTGAAGGAAATAATATATTATAATTTAATTTAAAGGTACTGACCTGAAAAACAATGGAACAGGAACTTTTGTACCTGTTAAAATGATAATAAATGATAATGATAAGTTAGTTAAACCCTATTACTGTATTGTAGCCAATTTACACAACTGGGTTTTAATAATATCACTTACTGTACCTTTATCAATACTTTATGACCCCTTTTATTGAATAAATTCAGGGTGACTCATACGTTCCTACGCTGGCTGCAGTGGTGTGATGACTGTGTAATACTGAGCCACACATTCCCTAAGAAAAAAAAATTCAGAGGCGGGGCTTCCAGCAAAATGATGATGTCAGTACAGATGACATAAACCAAGTCTGGTTGCATAGAAATATGGATGCCATGATTCTCAGGCCTGCCATGTAACATACAAAAAACAGTGGTGTATTTACATGTTCATTCTGATCGTCATGATAATAAATTCTTATTTATTCTCTAATTCAGTGGCTGATTTCTAGTATGTCCTCTTGCTTGTGGTTTTCTATCATGTGTCATATAGATCTAAAAGTTTCTCTTGATTTGTTTCAACCACATCCCTCCCTCCTGTCTGTGGTTAATCTGTTTCTGCAGCTGTGATGTTTATTCTCAGTGCAACACCTCCCCCACTATGCCTGCAATATGCAGGCCCTTGTAGGGGGTTTTATTCTGGGATGGGGATCTGCTCTGGTGACTGTTTGTGGGTCATGTCAAAAGTTAGCATTGGCATCAAAGTACATGGTGTTTCTTGTTGTTAGAGTTTCCAGAAACATCTATCAGTCTAATCTCCCTCTTCTTGAGTGTATCAAATTTTGCTATTAGCAAAGAAAGCACTGTGCATAATGTGGTGATCCTTTTTTGAAGTATACAACAGCTCTATTGTTTCATTTAAAGGTGTGAAATATGAGCATGTGGACTTGTTACTTAATATCTGTATCTTGGCTATGTAACTGTTTGTGTGCCTGAACCATTGTCATTAAAAATTTAAAACTGTTGTGATTAAAGCTATTTGGAAAGTGGTTTAATAAATTTCTTGCTTACTTAACTATTTGTGCGTTATGTTTTTTGTCTCTTGTTTACTCATCATGGATCACATATTTTTGCTTCTGAAATGACTTTTGACTCAGTTTTTATCTTTTACTTTCCCACATAATGCACAGACCTAGGGATATATCAGTGGTTGTCAGAATAGGTTGTTGTATGATTGTGTGTTTCAGTTGTAAATAAAGTTGGGTTGTTTTTTTTTTATTTGTTTTTTGCTAGTATTTCAATTGGGTAAATCTAACAAACTAGGAAATAAAAATTTCCTTCCTTTTCTCCCTCTTTCAGGTGTAGTTTCAGTCAGTTTTGAAGAGGATGAGGAAGGGAATTTGTGCCTCATCGCCTACCCCCTCCACAGTGAATCAGGGGACCTAGAAAACAAAGACCCCTCATCAGACTGTGAGCCCAAGAGCAAGATGGTGAAGTGGAGCAACAAGAAGCAGTCCCCTTTGGGTTTGGATAATGACAACTATTCCAAAGACAGAGCTCGACACAGCCGTAAAGAAGACAAGATTATGAGGTGAGGATGCTTACACATTCATTGTTTCACTGAAATAGGAGACATTATGAAATTCTGTGACACCAAAGCTGATATCTTTCTGCGTTGTCCCTTTTGTAGTTATAATCGTGATGAGGTTCAACAACAGCAGCAGGCAGAGGTTCTTTACTTGAGCTTGGAAAAAGGCAATGTGGTGCCACAGATCAAACACAACCCCTGGAGTCTCAAATGTCACCAGCAGCAACTACAGAGGATGAAGGAGAATGCCAAGCATCGTAACCAATATAGTATCCTTTTAGCATGTAGTTGAAGATACAAGAATTCTCAGTGTGGGAGGTATCAAGGGATTAGTTTCAGGGATTAAGGTAAGGATGTGCACTTTTTGTCTTGTGATCCTTGACCCTCCCTTCACAGAATTTATCCTTTTGGAAAACCTGACATGGCGCTATAGAGTACCATGTGTGTTAGACTTGAAGATGGGAACTCGACAACACGGAGATGATGCATCAGAGGAGAAGAAAGCAAATCAAATTCGAAAGTGTCAGCAGAGTACATCTGCATCTATTGGGGTGCGACTTTGTGGCATGCAGGTAAACTATACATGAGGTGCAACTCAGTATTAAAGGTTTTTTTTATATCTTTTATATGTGAAGCTGTAGTGCTTATGTTGCTGTGACCCCTGCAGGTGTACCAGTCAGATTCTGGCCAGCTGATGTTCATGAATAAGTACCATGGACGAAAGCTGACCCTTGCAGGCTTCAAAGAGGCTCTCTACCAGTTTTTCCACAATGGGCGTCGCTTGCGTCATGAGCTACTTTCTCCAGTGTTACGTAGACTCCGGGAAATGCAAGCTGCTTTGGAGGCCTGTGAGTCCTACCGCTTCTATTCAAGCTCCCTACTCATCATATATGATGGAGACCCTCCCAGGACTCCCACTAGACTTAGACACAGAGGTGGGGAAGAAGGTGATGAGGATGAGCCATCTGATGATGAGGAGGAGGAAGAAGGAGCCTTTGGTTTCCCTCGTTCCTCCTCAGCAGGTGTCAGTGCAGGTGTGCCTGGAGGGAGCAGCAACAGTGGCAGCAGTCGCTCATCCCACAGCACGGGAGAGGCCAGCAGCCCTGTGGTGGATGTACGCATGATTGACTTTGCTCACACTACCTGTCGTCACTATGGAGAAGACAGTGTAGTGCATGAAGGCCAGGACAGTGGGTTCATCTTCGGTCTCCAGAACCTGATCACAATCATCTCTGAGCTGGAGGATCACAGTGCGGACTGAAACTGCATTTCAAGCAACGTGGTTTAAATTTTAAGCATTGGAAGAGCTCACTGAGCTGATGCCCTGTAAAGGTGCATTATCCCTCTGACTACATGGGGATCTGCTTGGTGGGAATGTAAAGATGCCTTTCGATGA
The DNA here is from genome assembly GCA_015106775.1 of Etroplus canarensis. Classification (NCBI taxonomy): domain Eukaryota; kingdom Metazoa; phylum Chordata; class Actinopteri; order Cichliformes; family Cichlidae; genus Etroplus; species Etroplus canarensis. The sequence goes on from VUQH01012851.1 coordinate 7,452, forward strand.
GGGGAGAGTCCCACTGGTCATACCTGTGTTCTCCATGCTGGAGGACGGGGCTGCTTGTGCCCTTCCTTGCACTTTTCTCTTCCTGAGACTGCTCTCTTCTCTGTAATACATGATAGGAGAACTGTAGAATAAGAGAGGTCTCTCTGCAAATGCAGAGACTCCTGTAGCATCCTAGGATTCTCTTCCCTCTCCTCTCCTGGTACAAATACACTTCTTTATTGTTAAGTTCTCTCTGAGAGAGAAAGCACGAGCAGAGAATACTGAAACTGTAGGTAACTAGGAGCCTGTTGTGGTGATTTTCCCTGTGATACTTTTTGGATTTCGCTTGGATTGCTGGTCCCCAACGGCACAACACAATCATGGGGATGTTGACTGAACAAGCTGACCTTGGCTGGCTAGGTCAGCAGCCTTGTAGCAATTGACAGGTTAAGCATCTAATAAGGACATTTTGTCTCTTAAGACCCTTGTATAGTTTGTGTGTCAACTACGCACTTGGATTTACACTTTTTGGTGGAAGATTATTATTTAGGTCTAGAAGAAGGGATTTTCCTTTTTTTGAACAGTTGTTCTACCCTGTACTTATTGCATATAAACAAAGACTTTTTGCAAAGGGGATAATATCCTTTTTTTTGTCACTGTCTTTGTTTTCATCTGAACTCCTCCTCTTCTTCATTCCTAAAAGAAATTGACTTGACAAAGGATATATTGATTAAACACTAGCTACAAAGATTAGAGACTATTTATTTGAAAGGATTGTTAAAAAATGTAAACAAGTACATTCCAAATGCTATGTTCTCTATATACAGACTTTGATTTCTTTTGTTATTGCAAGAACTCTCTTGTATACCTTTTGTGTTAACAGTGTCTTGAAAATAAAGACATCCATTGAGATAAAAAATATATTGTGGTTGGTTTTTATAGTGTGTTTGGGATTTTTTAAGTACAAAATTTAGAGTTCAGGTTATAATATAGGTTGAGGGTCCTAATAAGTATTAAGTGTGTTTTTGAATAATTCACTCTATTGGCAGAAGTATTGGACCACCTGCACATTACACCTACAGGAGTGTTTATGATATCCCAATCCAAATCCATAACCATGAATATGAAGTTGATCCCCCTTTACAGCTATAATAGCTTCCACTCTTCTGGGAAGGCTTTCTACAAGATTTGAGTGCATCTGTGGGAATCTTTACTGATTCATCCATCCATTCTTGTTCATCCCAAAGGTAGTGGAGGTCAGGGCTCTGCAAGCCTGTCGTGTTCTTTCACACCAGACTCATTCAACCAGCAATTTATGGACTTTGCTTTACACACTTTTGTACAGACATACTCAAATAGAAAAAGACCGTCCCCAAATTCTTCCCACAAGTTGGAAGCATAGAGTTGTCCAAAATGTCATGATAAGCTAAAGCATTAAGAATTCCCTTCAATGGAACTTACGGGCCTGGGATAATCCCAAGAAAAACAACCCTATATCACTCTTCCACCAGACTTGCACAGCACAGTCAGTTTGGGTAATGTTCTGGCATACATCAAACCCAGACTCGTCTATCAGACTGCCAGATAGAGAAGTGTGATGCTTCACTCCACAGACTAAATTTCTGCTGCTCCAGAATCCTGTGGCAGTCTACACTTATACATCAGACATTTGGCATTGAGCTTGGTGATGTAAGGTTAGCATGCAGCTACTCAGCCATGGAAACCAGTCCCACAAAGCTTCCAAGACAGTTTTTGTGCTGATGTCAAAGTCAAGAGGTTTAGAATTCTGCAGTTATTGAGTTAGCAGAGTGTTGGTGACTTTTACACACTATGTGCCTCAGCACTCAGCCATACCACCACTGAAAATTTACATGGTCTGCCACTTTCTGGCTGAGTTGCTATGGGTCCTAAAGGCTTTCACTTTGCAATAATGCCGCTTACAGTTGATAGTGGAATATCCAGGAGGGAACAAATTTCATGAACCATTTTATTGTTGCAATTGTGACATCCTATTTTAGTACTGCTCTTTAGAACAAGCCCTTCTCTCACAAATGTTTATAAAGGTAGACTACATGACTAGGTGCTTGATTTTATACACTTGGCAATGGGACTGAACGAAATACCTGAATTTAATGATAAGGAGATGTGACTCAATACTTTTGTCCATAGTACTTGTGCTTACTGTCACCTGCTTCTGAACTGGGGGCATTCTAATGAGGTCACAGAAGTGTAACATCATCACTGAGGTTACAACTCAAGCATAAAAGCCAGAACTATCACATAAATTACTAGTTCGTAGGTAAGCAAGTATATGTCATCTGTTAGGTCTCAGATGATGTCACAGGACGCTTAATGTCCTAAAGCAAATTACCTCAAAATCATAGCTGCAGTCTGGTCCCCTGCAATGCACCCAAGCTTGAAGTAGATTAGATAAAGATATGTGAACAGATGGATAGAAGGCTATTCCTTAATTCATTAGTAAGAGGCATTTACTGAACAGAAACTGCTAAAATGGGGGGAGACCAGTTCCACAAATGCAGCTTGTAATAGAAGGAATCAATACAGTGGAAAACATGAGTCATTTTTTTTTTTTGCACCAATGCTACTATGGGTTTTCCCAGCCACTAGTCATTGTTCACTTTATGCAATGCAAGTACAAACAACCCTTAAATCTGTTAAAATGGGGTGTGCCTACAAGAAGGAAAGCAGCACCTTTTCTTAGCCAGCCAGAAAGGAGTCAGTGTTTCAAAGAAAGAACATGTCCCCATCTTGGTGTATGCAATAGACAAAGTAAAGGGCACTATTAATGTGTAACTATGATAAAAAGCATTCTTTAACCTTCACAAAAGAACAGGATCTTTTGAGTTGACAGCTGATGAATTGTCAGGCTGTAGTGATCAAATTTAACCTCCAAGGACAGTTTTACATGAGAGAGTTTACTAAAGGTGTGATGGTGGGCAAATAGTCATAGAATAACTTTTAGATCTCAGAGGATCAAATTATTTTCTCTGCAGAATCTGAAGTCAGATTTTATGGAAGATCTGTGTAGCTGTTAAGACTTAATTCAGTAAAAGATTCAACCACTCTATAGGCTTGATCATGATGTGATGTGTGCAGAACTGATGGATGTAATATTAAGTCTTGTGTCAATTAACAAACTACTTCTATGTGAATCCAATCCTGATTCTCAACGCTGTGAAGTCTGTGCAAGAGTTTCTGCACAAAAGCCACTGATATATAGCAAGAAGAAGTGAAAATATTAAAAAATTTAAAAATGTAATTTATTTTAGACAAAATTTGTCCACTGCAATGTTCCAAAGAAGCTGGCTTTGGGTTTTACCTTTGGTTTCACAAGTTTGCTTGAGACAGCATAAATTCAACCATTGCTCACTTTACATGCGTCATTGCAGTAACAGAGTTCATTCTTAAGCAGTTTAGTTGAGGTTTTTGGCATAGTTGCTTTTCAGTGGTGACATCGGTGACTGATCTGCCCAAGGTCTGCACAAAGCTTAGATTACAAATTTCTAACCCAAGAAACCTCTATAAAACCTACATAGTGATAAGCAGGAAGTATTAGAAGGTGTTAGCCAGCAGCTCAGATTTTTTAACATTCTGTATGTTCTCTAAACTCCATGGTGAAATGTGTTGCCTGCCAGAGCTGGCAGCTTTGTAGTCTGCCTAATCAGCTTTCCACTACTGAAAAACACTTGGAAAAACTGGTTATGTGGAAAGTGCCAAGAATTCTGTGTTATTTTTGAGCAATTTGGCACATTTGGTTGAAGGGTGTAGTGATTTGTGACAGAACAGGTATATTTTATATAGAAAGAGCAGGTATCGGTTTCAAGCATCCACAACCTGACGTGCAAAGGGTGGAGTAAGTTAACACAAAGAGGTGGTTTAGGCAGTTTAATATTCTTATTTACTTTTCCATAAGGGGAAACAAAAGTTGGTGAACAGGTTTTGTGTTTGTTTTTTTTGTGTGTGTGTGTTTGTGCATGTGGTGTAGGATATATTTTGTCATATTCGTATAAAAACTGCAAGGCTTACAGAGTTTCACTGAATTCGGTTTTAGTTAGAGGTAAAGAATGAGATCACAGATACAAGTATCAGAAATGAGCTTCCTCAGTTTGATGTCTGGGCTCAGTCTTGGAGATAGGGTGAGGAGCTCGGTTAGAGTAGAGTTGCTATTTCTTCACATCAAAAGGAGCCAGTTGAGGTCTTTTAGGTATCTTCCTATGCCTCCTGGATACCTCATGTTCCAGGCTTGTCCCACCAGGAAGAAACCCCAGCCAAACCCAGGACACAGTGGAAAGATTACATCTCTCAACTGGTGTGGGAAAGCCTCTGTTTGATCCTGGAAGAGCTGGAGGAGGTGGTCAGGAAGAGGGAGGTCAAGGCTTGTCTATATGGACTGCTGCCGCTGTCTCCCTGACCTAGATAAGCACAAAAGAATGGACGGATGGATGGATGGATGGATTTCTGAACAACAATATTCGGATTTGAAATTTGTAATTTGATGCTGTTTTGTCACTTAACTCCCAGTCTCTTGGTCTTACCCACCATGCTAGAGGATTTGGCACAGTGAGCATCATCAGAGGAAGGTGAACAGAGAGACAGTCAGTTTAGAGCAGATGATAACAGCATGCCTGAGATAAAAGGGATTATAATTTCCTAGTTTTTAGATCTAAAAATAACTGCACATCCACCGCTCATTTGCTGCATGCTGAAAAACAGATTTTCATTTTGCTCCTCAATGGCATATAGTCTCCTGTTTTTTTTTTAGGTTGAAGCTGAAAAACATATGTAATCAGTGCATAGCTAAGAATGTGGATTCTGTCTTTGCTTGATTTGCTCCTTTTTACATTTTCTTTTTTTTTTCATCTTATTGGAGATGAGTGGACTTATTTTGCTGTGTCTGTGTTTCAGAGATGTGGGTTTGCTGATGTGGGACATCCATGGTTGCCTTGGAGACTGAACTGACAATTTAACCAGTGATACATTTCTATGGGAACAGTTCCAGTATTTTTAGCATTTCTGAAACACAAACTGAAGTAGTGTCATAATATTCACATAACCTATATAAATGGAACTTGACTTTGGGGGACTGGAGTCTATCCCAGCAATCATAGTGGAAAAAACAGGTCAACAGTCCATCCAGGGGCCAGCAGACAAAACAGAAAAGTCCTCATGGCAACATGGCCAATTTAGAACTACTATTTCACCTAACAAGCATGTCTTTGGACAAGGACAGGAAGACCATGCAAACTCCGGACCCTAGCCAGCAGACAAGGTTGTACCCAGAACCCTCTTGTTGTGAGATGACAGTGCTAACCACTGCTGCACTGTACCACCCTGCATCTAAAACTGACCTACAAAATCCCCCAAAACGCCATTGTTTTCAGATTACTTCTTAGTTTCATTAAAAAAAAATGACAGGAAACACAAATTAGCAGCATAGCACTCACAGCTTTGCAATAAATGTGATCAGTTTGAAGGTTATTGAATCAAAACAGCGATTTTGCAATACCCTAAATACTAAATAATAAAACTAAAAAGCCTGGTTGGCCTGAATGGGACATAAAAAAGCTCTTGTTGTGATGTAAAAGATTGCATGATTAATCTTATTCTGATAATGCATTAATGCAGCTTTTTTGCATATGTAAAGGTAAACATACAGGTGTTTCTGTTTATTTGGTGCACAGCAAACTGTGCATACACAGTAGTGTCATGCTGTATGTTGTATTACAGCCTTTACTGGTCAAGGGTTAGGAACGTTCTTATCTAATCATTTGTCAGTCCAGTTATCTGCGTTTAAATGACTTTAAAGGTATTGTGTTGCAGACACTGTCTCATGCTCTAAAAAGAGAAGTCATTTCTCAGCAAAACAACCTCCTGAAACAGGATTTGAATCTGCTGTACAGCACATGCATTTTTCTTCTCCCTGAAGCAACAACAGAGATGTATGTGCAAGCTTAAAATAACCCAGAGAAGAAGAAAGGTAGGAGGAGTAAGTTTATTCAAGTATGATTGCCCCACGCCCAATTTTCTGAGATAGTTAATGTATGAAATTTTAAGATTTAAAGGTGAAATGTGACTTGAACAACAAAGTTTTCTTTACCTTTCACCACTGTTTAAATAGGTGATGACTCATCCTAACAGAGAGATCAGTGTCATCTTCTTCTTCTTCTTTCAGCTACTCCCGTTAGGGGTCGCCACAGTGAATCATCTGTCTCCATCTCGCTATATCCCTTGCATTCTCCTCCCTCACACCAACCCTCTACATGTCCTCCTTCACATCATCCATCAATCTTCTCTGTGGTCTTCCTCTTCTCCTCCTGCCTGGCAGCTCCATCCTCAACATCCTTTGTCCAATATGTCCACTATCCCTCCTCTGAGCATGTCCAAACCATCTCAGCCTTGCCTCTCTCACTTTGTCTCCAAACTTCTCAACATGAGCTGTCCCTCTGATGTACTCATTTCTAATCCTGTCCATCCTGGTCACTCCCAGGGAAAATCTCAACATCTTCAATTCTGCCACCTCCAGCTCTGCTTCCTGTCTATTTGTCAGTGCCACCGTCTCCAAACCATACATCATAGCAGGAAGCAGAGCTGGAGGTGGCAGAACT
>VUQH01012860.1:4050-14914 GCA_015106775.1 Etroplus canarensis
TTGGGTGAGGAGCTCAGTCAGAGTACAGCTGCTATTCCTCCAAATAGGAAGGAGTCAACTGAGATTGTTCGGTCATCTGATCAGAAAATGGTGTGGGCTGATTAGATAACTGGCAGATTTTTGAGGGAAAACTCTAGCTTACTGATCAACCAAATGCCCAGACAGACAATACTTTATTTGAAAGCCTCACTCTTAGCCTCAATCCCCTTGACTGAAAAACTCAAAAACCAGTTTTATTTTTATTTGTCTATCATCTGTCTGCCCCTTATTCAGAGTTTTTATATGAATTCTCATACTTATTACTATGCCTATAAAAAGTATTCACCCTTTTATTACTTTAATAAATAAAATCATGATTAATATGATTTGCCTTTATTAGACAACAATTTGCAAAAAAAAAGAGAAGATAGGATAGAGAACAGGAATGATCCCAGGTTTCTTTTCAGCACTATAGTTAGACTGACAAAGAGTCAGACCTCCGTTGAGCCATGTCTTTTTTAGTTCTCAGTAGTGAAAACTTCCCTTCTCCAGCTCTACATGGCTGTTCAATGAGGTCTTGCCATTGATTAATGGTTCTGCACATGATTAATTTGTCCTTATTAACGGGCTACTGTATGTACCACGGGCTTTTAAAATCGCTATAATTAAACCTCTAGTTAAAAGCCTTCGCATGATACAGCCGTCTTAGCTAATTACAGATCGACCACAATATCTGACTACAGAAGCTATAATACTCTGTTGGTATTCAAGGGAATGCATTATGCAGGCTTGAATCTTATTCATTTGACAGAATCCAATTTGTGTATGTAAACAAGGAGTCTTCCTTACACACAAAAATTAGTCGTGGAATCTCAAATGGGTTCTGTGCTGGGGTCAATACTCTTTATGTTATACATGTTTCCCTTAGGCAGTATTTTTAGAAAACACTATACATTTACATAGCTATGCAGATGATTTATCTATGAAGCCAGATAATACAAATCAATTAGTTAAACTACAGGCATGTCTTGAAGACCTAAAAACCTGGATGTCCTGTAATTTTCCACTTTTAAATTTAGACAAAACAGAGGTTTTTGTATTTGGCCCTAAAAACCTCAGAAACACTCTAACCAGACATGTATTCTGGACGGCATTACTTTGGCTTTCAGTGACATTGTGAGGAATCTTGTAGTCATTTTTGACCAGGATATGTTCCTTAATGCTCACAGTAAACAAATATGTAGGAATGCCTTTTTTCACCTCTACAATATTGCCAATATTAGAAACTTCCTGTGTCAGAGTGATGCTGAAAAACTTGTTTATGCATGTAATCTCTTATGTCATTCTAAATATGACTTGAACAGAACGGCTGCCTCTAAAGCGACTCGGGTAGTCTACCTGATGCCCTGGGCTGAGTCTGCATGATAAAGGGAGGTGTTGTATGAACTCAAAAACGTACATGTAAAAACAAATCTCTTACCAGTTTGCTTTTTGCACTGGTGAAATTAGAGGCAAACTGATTTGCCAGTATCTGTATGGCATGATGCTAGTTTAATTTCCTACTACTTTACCACTTTTACATTATGTTGTAAAAATAGTAAAAAGTGAGTGATGAGGTGTTTTGGGTATGCCCTGCCAAGAGGAGGCCACAGAGCATACCCAGGACACACTGGAGAGATTGTATCCCTCGGCTGGCTTAGGAACACCACGGTGTCTGACCAGAAGAACTGGAGGAGGTGGCCGGGGATAGGGGGATATGGGCATCCCTGCTTAGGCTGCCTCCCAGGTGACTCAAACCCAGGTAAGTGGCAGAAGAGAGATTTATAGATAGATGGAATATAAGGAGGCATGTTTTTGAAATGTTATGAATTTCAGCTAAATAAGTTCAAAACTGAATTTTAACGCCTGCATTTGCAGTTACTGAAAAATTAGAAGAATTATTTTCCAAAATCATTTAGATAAGTGGTGGACGATGGCTGGATGGATGGATACTCATAGGGATGCAATCAAACATAATACAAACAGTTAAATGATACATCAAGATACTTTCAGCTCCAAGGAGCCACCACAACAGATGAATCCACAAATGTGACTTGGAGTACACTGGCACTGACTTGGGACTGGCACTGAGAGTGCTCTGGCTTGCATCTCCTCCCGGTTGCAAGTCAGGGACCTTTCATCTGTGAGCCAAATGTGTAAACCATTACACAAGGAAGAATCTTAACTTCAATAGTGAACCTGATGTCCCCTCAAAATCAGGAAACAGGATAATCAAATAAATGAAGAAATAAACAGTATCGGACTTTAGTAACAAAATCTGTGCACATCTTTGGAATTTCTGGTACCAAAGTAGAAATCGTCAGCTAAAACTATAGTCCCCCTCCTATCGGCCAAGAAATTAAGAAAACATCCATCCCTTTATCTTCTTCCACTTATCCAATCCAGGGTCATAGAGGGGGCTGGAGCTTATCCGAGCTGTCATAGGGTGAGAGGTGGGATCTTTTGACTGAGGGAGGAAGTCAGAGTGTCTGGAGCAGGTGTATCAAACATACAGCCTAGGGGCCAGAACCACCAATCTGACCCACTGGATGTCTAAGGAAAATGTGTTAATTTGAAAGGGGACATTTTGGACCTTAAACTCTATTTTCACCAGTTTTACTCACAAACATATAATTTAGAAATTACTTGTTTTATTTTTATTGTTAATAATCAGATTATTTAAAAAAAGTTCATTTTTCACTATTTTCAATAGATATTTCTGGGTTTTTACGCAGCAAAAAAATAGGATGTTTTCTATGAATTTTCAGATAATTTCTGTTTTTTAATCAATCTTTTTCTAATCACTGAAGGAAATAAGAATCCTTATTTCTTACAGTATGAGCCCAATGAGCCACGCAGAAGGGTTTCTTTGCTGTACCACAGAAACATTCATTATCATGCGCAAAACCTGAGACATATTTGTTGAAATTGCACATCTCAGTCTCATTGATTGGACACACAGTTAAAGCAAAGGGAACAATTTGGAGGTGTTTTTCTTCATAAGTTCTCTAGCAATAATTTTATTGGTCTGGCCCACTAAAGATGAAACTGGGCTGCCTGTGGTCCAGGATGTAATATGAGTGACACCCCTGGTTTGGAGAGAACCAGGGGTGTCAATTCTTTCATAAGTCCAATAAAATAATTGATATCCAAAAGAGAAACAGTGTAAAATTTTGAGAAATGTGACCACTGGACATTATTTCACATATAATCTTGGACTGAAAATGAGATAATGTGGTATTTACAGCAACAATGCCTAAATGAAGAATATAACAAAACTGATTACATCCTCTACTGAACAGAGCAGTCCGCTGCCTTCCTTCTGGCACCCTGTACAGACCGCAGCCCCCTTAAGAGCTTGGAAAACCAACTTTTTATTGCCTGTGAATCAATAAATAATATTATAATATTTTATAATTTGAAAAATGATTTTTATTCTTGCAGAGACCGCAGCTGTACAGCAACACACACACACAGCTATAGAGAGCGGATTTGCTCTGTGACTGAGACACACCACTCCTACAAAATCCTCGGATGATAATCTTACCTGGGCTGCGTAACCATCTGTTCATGTTCAACAAGGAAGACAGACATCTCTGATCTGATCTACAGTAGCTGACCTTTAATATCATTAGGCAACATTGCAAAAAGAAAAAAAATATGGTGTAGCCCATATTTACTGTGCCTGTGAGACTTTATTTTGCATATGTGGTCATATCTGCAGTTTTCTACAAGTTACAGAGAAAAACACTTCATATAAAGGGAGGATATGGTTGATTTTGTGGAGTGTGTAGTGCCCCTGACAAGAACTAGATGGTGGAATTTCTGGAGTAGCCATATTGGGATTTTTGCTACTGCTGTCTGGCAGCGACAACCATGCCTAAAAGTGCATTTGAGGAGGTGAACTTAAGAAAGCAGCCAGCCACGTACTGCCATGGGAGCTTTATATTTGTGCACGAATATGCAGTTGAACGGGTGTACCTAATAAAGTGGCCAGTGAGTCTAAATGAAATTAGACTTTATTAATTTTTTATTAAATTAGACATTACAACAGCTCCACAGAAGCACTCAGAAGTATGTAAATGTAATATGAACGAGAATATAGACTAAAAATAGAAATTAAATTAAAAATACATTGAAATAAATTAAAGAGAAAAGAAACAGATAAAGAAATTACATATAATCCAGCCACAGTGTATATATAAAACAAATATTGCTTCTGTATGACACAGACAAGCAACTGACTGTCCACTTTATTTGGTACACTTGTCCCAAAATTTTCTTAAAAACATGAAAATTGCAAAACACACATCCAACAAAAGTAATAGCTCCCATGGCGCTGCCGAACCGATTGATTCCGTGCGCTACCCAAGTCTCTACAACAAAGGGTTTGGGAGAAGATATTCTCCAAGGAATACTAATAGTAATAATAATAATGAAGTAGTGCAGTGGTTTACACATTCGCCTTACACATGAAAGGTCCCTGCTTCGATTCCAGGTTGGGACACAAGCCCCTCTCACCACGGAGGACATCTGCTGTTAAACTAATGCGGATTATTCTGCTGCGGTGACCCCTTGTGAAAAAGACAAGGGAATATCCAAAGGTGCATTTCAATAATAATAATAATAAAGTTTTTAGCCGAGCATAACAATAGTGGGATCGCTACAACTATTAAAGTAGACAAGCTGTGTGCAGACCCAGGTCTAAAGCTTCATTCTCCTCAGTGCACCACTATATTTACGGTGATTATGACATTTTAAATTATAATACATGCAGTTAAAGCTATTAGTTTAATTATGGCAACCCCGACTGGTTGGTGGGCCCCACTGTGCCACCCCATCAAAAAAAATCCTGAACACACCCCTGGCTGGGAGTATTTATGTATACACATGAGCCCGCTGATTTAAAAAAATAATATGTATGGCTGAAGTAAAATAAAATGCATAAACTTAAAAAACTAACATAATTAAAGGGGAATATTTTGAGAACTGTAGGGACACTTCAGCCAGTTTTTGTGCCCCCTGCCACATATTGGCACACAATTACAATTTCGTTTTTATTTTTTATTTGTTGTTTTCTGACTTAAGAACAATTTTACCAAAAAAAAAAGGAAAATCTTTTTTTCTTTTTTTTAAGTGTTTTTTATATAAATCATGTGCGTTCACCCTGAAACAGAAAAAGCTGTGTTAAAAGTGAAGGTTTGGCTTCCCACTCACCTTTTATTCATTGCTGATCAGTCATCCTGAAGTTAGTGTAATTCCCACGGTCAAAGCAGCGCCAGGGTGCACGGAGAGTCCTGCTCAGCTGCTGGAACTGAAAGTCACAGATTCCCGCGAAGCAGCTCCAACTTGTGTGAGCTTTGGAGCTGCTCTGACGCTCCACAGCTGAGCCGCAGCATCAAGTCGGCAGGGGCTTCGGTCAAGCGGCACAGGCAATCTCACTGTCCGCTTAGGAGTTTCAAAATAAAATGCAACCGAGTCGGTCGGTTTTTACCTCATCTACACAAGCTGGACAAAAGCATCACACCTACAGGAGCCTTCATGACTTCTATTCTAAATCTGTAGGCATTAATATGGAGTTGATCCCCTCTTTGCAGCTATAACAACTTATGCTCTACTGGGGTTTTGGAGTGTGCCTGTGGGAATTTTTGCCCTTTCATCCGGGCACTGATGTTGGATCAGAGGGCCTTGCAGTCACAGTTCTATTTCATCCCAAAGGTGCCGGATGGGGCTGAGGTCAGGGCTCTGTGTGGACCAGTCAAGTTCATCCAACCATGCATTGCATGGATGGTTGCACTGCCACACAGTCATGCTGGGATAGAAAAGGGCCTCCTAATTGGAAGAATAGAATTTTTCAAAATGTCTTAGTAAGCTGAAGCATTAACCCTAGTACTGCAGGCCCTCAATATATCGATGTCCCAGATAAGTTTTGTGTACTGCCGGTCGTCTATATATTGATCACTTCTGGTGTTTTCATTCACTGCCGGTCGTCTAGCTGGTCGTATAGTTGGCAGTACCAGGGTTAAGTTTTCCCTTCATTGGAACTAAGGGTCCCTCTTTATAGTTGCAGTGTTTCACCATATTTTATTTAAAAAAAAAAAAATCTGTGTATCTTGTGACTTTGTGGTGACAACCCAGCAAACTGAGACATCGCTCGGGACTTTTTTTTTGTCATGGTTGAAAAATGGTTCCAAAATGAAAGTTGAACCAACGTTGGGACGTCCCCCACATGGGGGATAGACATAGTTTTAAAATGTTGCCTCATCGTTATGTAATTGCGTATGTTCAAGAATTGCTTTCAATTTGCTCTTTATCAGTTAGAATAAAGCCAATAAGAAAGGAAAAAAGCCCATACCTGGGAGGTGTTTCAAGTTCACAACCTCCACCTCTGTAGCATGAAATAATCTGATCTACGTATATTACTCTGACCCGACCTCTTTTCTGTGTTAAAACAACGCCAACATCTGACTGTCGGCAGCTCAGGTTTTGCAGTTGTACCACAGCATTATCCCTCCTTCACCAAACTTTACAGCTGGCACAGTGCAGTCAGGAAGGTAACGTTCTCCTGACATTAATTAAACCCAGAGTGGTCCATCAGACTGCCAGATAGAGAAGCATTGTTCAGCACTCCACAGAACATGTTCCTATTGTACTGCTACAGAGTCTAAGGGTGGCATGCTTCACGCCACTCTATCCAACACCTGGCATTGCGCTTGGCGATTTAAGGTTTGCATGCACCTGCTTTACCATGGAAACCCATGCCATGAAGCTCCCAATCTACAGGTTTCTGTGATGATGTTAATGCCAAAGGAGGTTTGGAACTCTGCTTTTACTGAATCAGCAGAGGGTTGGTGATTTTTACGCACTAAGTACCTGGGTCATGCAGCAGGACAATGACCCCCCAAGCACAGCAGTAAATCTACACCAGAATGGCTGAAAAAGAAAAGAATCAAGGTGCTGAAATGGCCCAATCAAAGTCCAGACCTCAACCTGATTGAAATGCTGTGGTGGGACTTTAAGAGAGCTGTGCATAAATGAATGCCCACAAACTTCAATGAACTGAAGCAAACCTCACAATGATGTGAGAGACTGATGTTTCTAATAATCTCTGCTGCAGTCTTGGTCAGGTCTCTCTTAAAAAAGAGATATTTTAACCTTAATGATTTTTTTTTTTACCTGGATAAATAAAGGATTTTATATTGGGACACAAGTCATGAAGGGCATCGGGTGTGTGTGTGTGTGTGTGTGTGTGTGTGTGTGTGTGTGTGTGTGTGTGTGTGTGTGTCTGTGTGTGTTTGTGTGTAAAAATTCTCCACTCACCCTATGGTTGTCTTTTGTCTTTCCAGCTCGGGTCCTTGGGAGCTTGAGGGTTGATCTAAATAGGATTCTTATTCCATCTGCAGTAATTTATATCTGTAGGTCTAGCTCTGTTCAGGGTCTCCCCACTTCTACATGTATAAATCCTACAGATAGGACGACCCCGTCACAGAACAGAGCAGACATCAGTGTCAGCAAACATGACACTCACGGAATCACAGACAGCAGGGATACCATTGCATGGAGGAGTTGGGGAGGACGTGGGTTGCAGAGTGGCTTGCAGAGGTAGCATTAGATTTATAGAGGTTGATGGAGCACAAATAGCACGCCATGTATGAGGAGGGAATTCGCTTAACAATGTGCCTGACTGTGCCTGAGCTTTCAACAGTAGACCGGGCTCTTTAAAGGCTATTTGAGGAGGGTGGTGGTGGCTTCTTTAATGTTTTGCAATGCCACTTGTTTGCTTGAGATGTAATTCCAGATGTTCATAGTTTTGATATTTTCAATACTTAAAAATACAAGAAACAGCAAAAGCACTTAATGAGGTCTGCACTTCTGAAGAGGACATAAAAGCATTATTTTGGAGAGCAGCTGTACTAGTTCCTGTCTGGTGGGAGTGTCTGTGTGTCTGACGTGACTGAGAGTGTGCTGAGCTGCTGCCCACTGACACAGACTCAATGAATGAAGTTGCAGTGAGGGGCTGGATGACTTTAGGAAAATTAAAACACAGAGCCATGTCAGAATGACACAGGGAATTCCTGCAAACACACAATGTGCTGAAGGATATGAAGATAATTAAACGAAAGAAGAAAAAAGACTTAAACCTTATTGCAACCCTTCCTGTTTTCACCACTTCTTTGTACTTATAGAAACTTCATCTCTTCATCAGTACTGCCCTTTCTATGTAACAGTGATGAAGCTTCTAACATTCAGCAGGTTACTGGTCACCCACTCAGGGGTAGGGATAGGATTATTCTGCTTTATAGCCACGAAACTAAAAAGTAGAAGATGTTAGTCTTCAAATCAATTCTCTTACATGAGTTTTAGCCTCACAGTTCTTCTGTTATAAGATTTTTGTCTGGGTACCCCAAATATTTGAGGATTCTGTATAAAAGGTATGTGGGAGTTGACGTGGGTGTTGTAATAAAGACAATTTTATAAACAGAGTAAATTAGCCCATCGTTCTATTGTAAAAAAGGATGGGACGAGCCCCTCTCACCATGGATGGTTGAGTCAGGAAGGGCATCTGGTGTAAAACCTCAGTCCACTGTAGCAACCCCTTGGGGAAGATACAAAGGAGCAGCCAAAGGTACATGTTACCATATTGTAAAAAAAAAAAAATTTTAAAAATGAGGCCATCATTTGAGTCAGTTTTGTGCAGTTTCTCTCATTTATATTTTTTTTTACTGTTCGAAGCTATGCACTGCATGTGTGTTTTAAAGTTTGCCATAAAGAAGATGCTACTGGAAGGTTAATGTACTCTGTTATGTTCCTTGTTCGTTATGTATTAATGAAATCTAGTGGACATTTAAAGACTCGAAAATGCAAAATATTTTGTGAAATAAATCAAGTATAGACAAACATTGTGCAATGACATAAACAAGTGCAAAAGGAGAGTGATTATTAAAACACTGGGTGTGAAATGAAATAGGAAAAAGTTTACAAAAGAGCAAGTGGTGTGGCTGTGACAACACTGGATGGAAAGGCTCAGAAGGCACTGATGACGCTGCAGTAGAAACCGACTGATCTGTTGCTGTGTTGATTGAAGCTGCATCCAGTGCAGTGGCCTTTGATGGCTGGTTAGCTATTATGGCTTAAAGTAGTGCATTAGTAATCAGCTTTTCTGAAATCTGATATTGGTTCATGTGTTACAATAACTGGTTGAGTCAGTGTACAAAAGATGTCGATAATTATCATCTATTAATAACCTGATCATCCTATCAAAAATGAGAGATTTGGCACACGCTGACTGCATTCTTTTTATAACCAGAACAGGAACAAAGAGCAGAGGAGATTCAGAGTGCTGCAGACTGATCAGACACCAAAAGGCAGCAAAGGTGAAGAGGAGGTGAGCATCCAAAAGACAAGACAGAGGTGAAGCAGTTGATCACAGTTTAAAAGGGGCCATTATGGCACAGTAGAAGCAGAAGCTATGAGAGCAGGGTTGGTACGGCTTAAAATAGGCCTGAAAACATAGAGTCTCATTTATGATGGCTTCATCAACATAAAAATTTTATTTTTTTACCTCAAGGCTTTATTCCTGCTGCACAGGAAAGCAGAAGAACAATTCAAATTGCATTTAATGCTTATTCTGATATTATTGTATGAAATACATTCTAACACATCTGACTGTCAGGTATGTTAGGCTAGGTTAACAATTAAAAAGTTATTATCCAGTGAAGATCCAAAGACTTATGGGCCAGGCTATGCCTCACATGTTTCAAGATCCTAGCAACACCCCTGGTTCAAAGTGAGACATTTTACTATTTTATGAAAAACACTAACATCTTGAATTTCATGGCAGCATCAGTTCTCAAAAAAGTTAGGAGAGGGCCATGTTTACCACTCTGCAGCATACCCTCTTCTTTTATCTGCAGTCCTTAAACATCTGGGAACTGAGGAGACCAGCTGCTGGATCTCTGAGAGAGGAATGTTGTCCCATTCTTGTCTTAAAGAGGAATCTAGTTGCCCAACAGTCCTGGGAAATGTTTTCAACTGGTGAAAGGTCTGGACTGCAGGGAGGCTAGTCCAACACCTAGACTCTTTTACTATAAAGACACGCTGTTGTAATATGTGCAGTATGTGGTTTAGTATTGTCTTGCTGAAATATGCAAGGCCTTCCCCAAAAAAGACTTATGGAGGGGAGCATATGTTGCTCTAAAACCTGCATATTCCTTTCAGCATTAATGGTGCCTTTCCAGATGTACAAGTTGCCAGTACCAGAGGCACTATTGTACCCCCATACCATCAGAGATGCAGGTTTTTGAACTGAACACTGATAATACTCCAGATGGTCCTTCTACACTTTAGTCCAAGGGATGCAGCATCCATGATTTCCAAAAGGAATTTCAAATTTTGATTCTAGGGAAACTTTGCCTCGTTCCATTTTAAGTGAGCTTTGGTCCAGAGAAAATGGCAGTGTTTCTGGATAATGTTCACATATGGCTTCTTCTTTGAATGATAGAGCTTTAACCTGAATTTATGGATGGCACAGTCAACTGTGTTCACATACAATAATTTCTGGAAGTGTTCCTGAGCCTAAGCAATGATTTCCATGACAGAATCATGTCTGTTTGTAATGCAGTGCTGCCTGAGGGCCTGAAGATCTTCTTGTTCTTCTTGTTCTTCTTCTTCTTCTTCTTTCGGCTGCTCCCATTAGGGGTCGCCACAGCTGATCATCTGCCTCCATCTCACTCTATCCCTTGCATCCTCTTCCCTCACACCAGCCCTCTGCATGTCCTCCTTCACTACATCCATCAATCTTCTCTGTGGTCTTCCTCTTCTCCTCCTGCCTAGCAGCTCTATCTTC
>VUQH01012874.1:3327-14804 GCA_015106775.1 Etroplus canarensis
GAAGAATTGCTGTCAGCTTGGTGAGAGCAGTTCATTTTGTGCATTAGAATAAGCAAGCTTTAATTTGTACTACTGTAGAAAGAGTGACAGCACTTGATCCTGGCAGCAGGAGACTTTCTTCAATCAACAAACATAACTGTCTCATTCTGAGAGCCCACCAGTCCCCAAATCTAAATTTTCTCTATAGTGCTAAAAAGACGTCGGACAAGACTGCCTTAACTAAAGTTTATGGAAGACGATCAGTGTCGGCAATCTACACGGCACCATTCTTGCACCAATGATGCCAAGTAAGCCAATGTAATCTTTAATTTAGGTTATTCTTAGGATCTGTCGAGGCAGATGGCTGCCCCTCTCTGAGCCTGGTTCTGCCTGAGGTTTCTTCCTGTTAAAAGGGAGTTTTTTTCCTTCCCACCGTTGCCAAGTGCTTGCTCATAGGGGCTCATCGGATTGTTGGTTTTCCTTTTAACACTGTAGTATCTTTACCCTACAGTGTGAAGCGCCTCGAGGCGACTTGTGTTGTGAATTGGCGCTATATAAATTGAACTGCATAGACTACACATATTCAAATACTTTAAAGCTCTGATCATTCCCAGGAAATGTACGTACAAAATGCAATTTCAAATTATCTGAAGGACTTAAAGTCCAACCCCCCCCCCTTGAGAGTTTAAACTTTTAAATTTGGTAACGGGTCAAGTTGACGTCATGTAACCAACAGCTCTTCATCAGACTGTCATAGAATTTAAAAACAGATACTTGGGTAATGTACTAAAATATGTTCAAGGCACATGTAAATTGTCAGATAATGTGGAGTAACTGGCCTTAGCAAAACCAAACATTGCCTAATAAAACCTCCATTACTACATTCCAGAGGAGCAAAACACCTGATTACAGGAAAAATTCCTGTCATTCTTGAGCACTCGCCTAACACATGACTTGCCATTACCTTGTAAAATGGTCACCAGCCTTATCAGATACTTAGGTCACCAGTATTTAATATCAAGTGCACAAGTAAATGACACAGGGATGTATAAAATGATGCATAAATAAAAATGAACTCCTTACTACATGAAACTCTCAACAGTTGGATGATACGAACACTTGAATATATAGGAATATATGGAATCATTGAATACTAGTAAAACCTACAACTTAATATAATTTTGTTTACTTTTGTTAAACTTAAATGATTGAAAAATGTCTTAAAAAATCAGCAGGACAGGGTTCATCACACCATGGCTCTTCCTGGCAGCATGCTCGCCATCACCATGAAACTTTTGCATCTACAGTTCAGTGCATGAGGAGACAGACCTGTTGCACTCATGAACGTTTGAGTCCATAAACATGTTCAGTTTGACCGTGTTTTCCCTCATCTGTCTCAGGACAGGTACGATGCAATATGAAAAGAGAGAAATGAGTACAATCGCTGTGCCAGTTGCAGCCCTAATGAGCACTATTCTGCCAATTTCAAAGTTGGTTTAACCAATCCCCATCCCAGTCATCTTACCAGCATTCTCCCTAAGCTCCTTGCTCAACCACTTCCAATTGTGTGAATAAATATTTACTGATTGTAATAAATGTAATTATCCAGTTTACATTCTTATTGATTGTGATCATGGAATTACAGACACAAAACCTGCCTTAACTTCATGTTTAGTTTTGAATTTTTTGGAATACCTCTGGGCTGTCCTGTTGAATCTAAATACACAGCTGATCAACAATGTCTTATCCCTACTCTGACTTTCCAACTAATTTGAGGTTACTTGTTCCATTATACATAACTATAGTATATGCTCATTTAATGTAATTTCTTTTACAGAGACCCATTCATACCAAGTATTATGCACAGCAGCCTCCCATGATTGATCCTCCACAGGTTTAAACGCTCTCATTTTAGGCCTAAAGGAAGTTGGTCTCTGCCTTTTTGTTCTGTAAAATGTATCCTGATGCCTATTTGCATTAAACCCATTTTCACTAATTCTATCAATTTTATCTATTCCCCCCTCTAGAACAATTTTGTTCCAGGGTTATTACTTGTAGTATTAACACTTGTGGCGTAGTGGAGGTCAAAGGTTTGACTGACATGGTCAATGTGACGATGTTTAGAAACAAGCAATTTCCTTCCTGGCATTAATAAAGAGGGTAAAGGACAGAACAGTCGTTTGGCTGGCATGACTCTCTGCAGTCCTTTTTTATCAGCTGCTGCACAGCCAGCATACCACACAGTGATGCCATACACCAGTACACTTGCAAGTGTGGAACAATAAGGTCAGGAGCAACCTCTACTCCAGTTTGTTCTTCCTTAGGACCTTCAGGAATTAGGGGTGCTGCTGGGCCTTCTTCATCACAGATGTTGTTTGCTGACCATGAAAGAACCTCAGACGTGAGTCGGCAGGAAGTTTGAAAGTGGAGATCCTCTCCAGTCTCCATTTATGTGGAGAGGGGTGGGGTCGGCTTTGTGCCTTCTGAAATTCGTGACCACTTCCTCAGTTTTTTTTATATTGAGAACCAGGTTGTTCCTGGCACACCACTGTCAGCCGGTACACCTCATCTCTGGCTGAGTCATCTCTTTCAGCTTGAATTGATGTATGGATTAGAAGTGAGAATATCAGAGGGACGGCTCAGGTTCAGTGATGTGGAGATAAAATCAGAGAGGCAAGGATGGTGAATACATTGGACAAAGGATGTTGAAGATGGAGCTGCCAGGCAGGAGGAAGACTACAGACAATGTTTATGGATGTAGTGAAGGACATGCAGAGGGCTGGAGTGACAGAAGATAAAAGGGACAGGGTGAGATGGAAGCAGATGATCTGCTGTAGCAGCCCCTAATGGGAGCAGCTGAAAGAAAATTAGTTGTAATCTTTCAAATCTGTATATTAAGCTTTAGAGGTGTATTGAAAATAGAGCTATTTATTTAATAAACAACTTTGCATCATAAATAGTAATATTTTATTCACTTGAGAAATCATCCTACCTGAGTATTCATAACCGTAGAGGGCATTTATGATTCTATGCAAACAAATTACCAAATTAGGGTGAACACAGGTGTTTTCAGTGGGCAGTCCTACCTTTGAAGGACCATTTCTAAACCCCTGATTTGGATGTAGTGCATCTGCTGTAAAGACTGTGCTGTGTCTTGCATGAAACTGTGACTGGAGCTATGGGTACAAATTCAGGAATCACCACAACTGACACATGCCATGCCTCAGTACTCTCATCAGACAGAAAAACTTGTGATTATTTTGAATATGGGCCACTGAGAAGTAAAACATCTACACATGCTCCTTAAACAAATAAAATCCGTTTGCATTGAGGAACTGGGAAAAAAGACCAGCCATATAACTGAACAAAAATTTATTCTGTACTTCTCCAAAGCTTCTGTACAATACCAACATGTTCAAGACCTGTCACAAAAAAATTCTGCATTAAGCACGATACAAGCAAACACTTCAGGAAGTGTGTTGCATTCAACATTTTGGTGATCGGACAACTAACAGAAGCTGCTTCTCGTAACATTCTATAATATTTAAAGAAATCAAAAGGAATGCCCTATATTAGAAATCCCATGAGGGTCTTCAGCAACTGAACAAGAGTCTGGTAAAGATGAGGGCAGAATCTAACGCCCCCTTTCCCTGTCAACATGGCAACTAAAAGGCAGTGGAGGACAGAGGAAGGCAAAAGGAAATTAAAAAAACAATTCTAATCGGTCAGAGTGCTTGTCTTTTAAAAAAGCTTTAACTATAATAAAAGGCAGTGTGCTGTTTTTTTCTGTTTAAATAAACAGACTCAAACCGCTAGGAGCTGGTTAACGTAGGACAAAACTGGGGAAACGACTAGCAATACTGTTCTGTGGTTCCATCTCCCTGAACAGTGAAACCCACATGGAGCTATTAATTGCCAGTTAAAGCAAGCTGGGTGAACTTAAAATACATGATAATGAAGTTTCTTTATTATATCCCCTAAAAATATGATGGAAATCAGTGATGCTGCCAGAAATCCTTTGTTTTGTGATAATGTAAACAATTTAAAGCAAGATTTTGAATTTTGGCACAGTGACAGACCTCCATGAGATCTGGAACTTATTAAAATTTGAGGCCATTTGAAAATTGCCATCAGGTGGCATTTTCTATAAGAATTTTACATTTATAGCCATATCTCTGTAACTATTCTTCCAATCAGTCCAAAACAAAACCAAATGAATTGTAGGATTATGTACTTTCATGGTAACATAATGTTGTGCCTGCCACTGAAATCGGTAAAAAAAAAATTTCAGGGAGAGTATGGCATCAACTTTGCTGTTGCATATGTCGGTTCTTAATCATCCAACTTGCATAGAAAAGGGGAAAATGAGCTGACCATGATATCTAGCCTCACACTACACCAAGCGGGGTCAGGCCAGGTTAGCATTCATAAAAAAAAAATTGGGGTTTTTGGGGATATATCTTTCAGTGGGCACATGTCAACTGGGGCAAGCTAGTTCATCATAACAATTAGACAAACATAACTAAATACTACCTACTGGCACCAACAATTTTTAATATGCACAAAAGTACAGTTTGTTTAGGTGACTGGGAACAGCAATGTTTTGGATGCTCAGACAGTAAGAAATAGACATAAAGACATTGTGACCGTAGACTAATGGTGCAGACTAGACTGTACGATGAAGCCACCCTGACATTTTTGGACTGGTGAGCAAACTGTATCCATAACCTCGACTGGTCAAACACAAAGCAGTATTAAACAGTTCTGCAGCCTGCAGGGTTATGGAGGAAGAAAATATTCAGAAGCCAGAACAATTTTTTTCCACAGGCTGTAAACGTGATTTTTAATTCCGTAAAGCTAGCCATTTTGACATGCAAATCCATGAATTATTTTGGGATATTTTGGCTGCACTTTTTGACAGTTGCACATTGGCTTCATTTTTGAGTTTCCAGCCTTTCGGTCAAACCAACCAGCAGCTAGATTTAGATTATGTTTGAATTCCTGTGGTGGCAGAATAATTACAAAAATAAGCTGACTGGAAAAATTTACAAGTTTTATATTGTCTGCTATGTTTGAACATAGTGATATATGCAGAAACATGGCAGACAAAAGCAAATCTTTGATAGAAATGTTTGATTAATATTGCATGTTCATGTAATGCATATGAATTTTATAATACGGTGTTAGATTATCATTAGTTGCTGTCCACATAAAATGACCCAGATGAGTTATTTTGAGCAGTAACCTTGATAACACATCGGGTAAAGCAATTCTTTTATTATACACAGCTATCAAAGGAAAGATTTTTGCAAAGGATTTGGGCAATGAAATGCAACACATCTTTGCTGCAACCATGCTGCTACAAACAATATAGCAACATGGTTGTTGTGGTGCATTCATGTGCTGATGTAAAAGCACATGAATGCCCTGTAGTAAAGAAAAAAAATTAAAAAACAA
Organism: Etroplus canarensis; assembly: GCA_015106775.1. Classification (NCBI taxonomy): domain Eukaryota; kingdom Metazoa; phylum Chordata; class Actinopteri; order Cichliformes; family Cichlidae; genus Etroplus; species Etroplus canarensis. Next base: position 8,764 of record VUQH01012874.1, read on the forward strand.
CTCCCCAACTTGAGCCAATAAAACGTGAGCACAATGTACCTTCTCATCTCACGCGGAAATCTGAAAATGTGATTTTATTTTTTAAGCTCCATCTTATGCAACAATCACATGCTGCAGACACAACAGCTGACATCAATGTCATTTCTCTTCTTCATCATGGATTTGAAGAATTAAAGCAGAGCCGTAAATGGATGTACACCCTGGCACAAGCACAGCCGCCATCTATCAGGAGGATTTACTCACATGATTTGTGGAGCATCATTTAGGTTCCAGTTACCTGGAACAAGAGCTGTGGGAGTTAAGTTTTCATCCTCTCTCTCTCTCCTTTCTCTTGTCCTAGAAAAAAAACCCTCCTTTTTTAGAGTCCAGAAATGCCTGTTCACTTTAACACCTTATGATTTTGTAACCCCGTCTGCACCAAGCCTGACACCTACAGGTGAAAACCAGGCATCTGAATTAACTAATGAAAATCAGCTCCGAGGGCCACCTTTAATTCTTGGGTAATGAAGAAACCAAAGGAAAACAAATTGGTTGGGTTTTTCTGCAAGGTGTACAAGAATTTTTTTTTTTTTTGATTAATATTCCATCCATTAGTTTCCCTGAACTAAAGTGAATCTAGCTAAAGCAGACATTAAACCCTCATAGGCAAATAACAGTCACACTCAAAACAGCAGGGATTACAAACAATGCACCATACAGATCTCAAGTTACAGTTTGTATGATTACGACAATGAAAAACAGCATAACAAAGGGTATAAAAGCAGATGTCAATGAAACTGACTTTTGTCCTTATCTGGTAAACAGATTTAATGTCAATTCAACAGCACATTAGAGCTGAAAGCTAAGCAGAACTTTTTTTTTTTTTGTAAAGGATAATACACTAGAATTACTGCATTTAGAAACCCATGGCTGCTGATGCCTTTTGTGGCCTGTGTGTAGACGTGGCTGACGTCCAGCTTGAAAGAGGTGTGGCCCAGCTTCACGCTTGCCTGAGGAGGCAAGACACTGACTGAAATCCTCAATCTCTCTACCTTCATCTGTTAAAGATGACCACTATGACTTCCCTCTTCCTGACTTCCCAACGCCTAATTGATAAACACTCATTTTCCACTGCTCCACCCAAATCAGGCCAAGGTTCCTGACTTTCCCAGGATAAGGTCCCTTCATTGGTCAAAACCAGCCCCAAACTCTAGGTCGCCTCCTCAGAGATCCCTAACAGTCTTTCCTCGGGGTGGGAAAAAAAAAAACCAGAAAACTGTTTGGGCTTGTGGATCAAAGTGAACTCAGAATGGCGCAATGTTCTTCTGCCCCAAGGTCCAAAGGCTCAAGCCATGAGATGATCAAAATAGTATCTGGTTAGCTATGAGTGCAGCACAAATGCACCACTGCAAGTCAAATTTTCCAGCATTTGACTAGCAGGATTGTGGTTATTTTTTATTGTCAGGAGAATGCTACCACCTCTTCCTCTGCTCTCTGCATCATCCACACAACAGGCGCTGGATTCCAAAACTAAACCCAAGAAACACTCACTTTGACTCAGTAAGCCTTACATGCAGGCAACACACTCTTATGTGATGTTGCTCCTCCACTAGAAATAAAGTTAAAAAAACTGTCCTTTTGTCTTTAGGTTTCAGTCTGGGTTGAATTCCAGCACTGTCCAGGGAGTCAGGGCTGGGAGCTGCCCTGACTGTCAGGGTCCGTCCCTGAGGAGCTGGTGTCGGAGTCTGAGTCGTTGTCATTGTGGTCGTCCTCTGCCAAGTTTTTCTCCCGTATTCGCCTGTGGGTTGCACTGAGGCGAGCCAGCAGTCCCTGGTAGTCGAAGCGGCCACGCTTCTCGCCAAATGGGTCCTGGAAAGAGGTGACATTAAGTTTGGAAAGAGAGAGGCTTAGGGGGTGAGCTAAACCCAGGCATACATAGTCTGTCAATGACACGTTGGAAATCTTTGCTGTAGTCTGCTGGGGGAACAGCATGAGACAGTGAAATTATTAAGAAGGCTAGCTCCCTCACTGAATGCAAACTGGACACTTTTAAATATGCAGTGGAGAGATGGACATCGGACAAACTATGTCATGGATAACCCTGCACCACACACTGGAGAGACAGCAGAGCCGTTTCTGTCACAAAGACCGTTACAGGAGATCTCTTCTGCCCCAGGCAGAACACTTCACCTCTGTCCAAGAGAGAGCACTCTGCGTAGGTTCTGCCCACTTTCCAGTTCAGTTAACCCTTACTCCAGCCAACTAATTCACACTGGTTCAAATTTGGCACATCTCATCTTCATTGCCCTCATCAATGTATACGATGTATACTTTTGATACTAAGCATCTTAAATTCCTATTATTCAATTAAATTTGAATTATACAGCATCAATTCACAACAAAACTGTAAAGATCCTACAGTATCAGAGAGAAAACCCCAACAATGAGAGGATTCCTTATGAGCCAAGCACTTGGGAGAAAAGTGATGGTGGAAACAAAGAACTTCTTTTTAACAGAAAGAGACTGTCTGGCAGAACCAGGCTCAGGGAGGGGCAGCCATCTGCCTCGGCCAGTTGGGGGTAAGGGGGAAAGAAGTAAAAAAGGAGAGTATATATGTTTTGTATTTCAGTATCTTAAAATTGTATGTTTCATATTTTAGTATCTTAATTACTATTACATTTTTCATACTGTATATTTCATATTTTCTTACTTAAAATTTTCTGTTGTTGTATGTCAAATGTTGTAGCTATTGTACATACTATTTATACTGTGTACACACGTTTGTTTGTATACTTGCTGCTATAACAAGAATTTCCCAGTTTGCGATGAATTAATGAATATCTATCGTCCATCCATCTTGAGGTATTTGTACATTTTGGCGATGTTCTTACATCAAAATGACTTTTTAATCTAAACAAAGACTCAAATTTGGTTAGAAGGTATTGTCAGTGTTTTTATAAATACTTTTCCAAATACAATGTGAGAAAAGTGTTACATTCCAAACGCACTACTTTATACCCCAATGCCACAGGGTTTAAAGGAAAAATCAAATTCGTGTTTTACAGATAAGGGTACAATTACAGAACAGTACTGTCACAAAGTCAGGCTATAGTGCAATATTTAGAATGACTTCATTTTAGAAACTAAGACTGCTATATAACAAGTCTCATTTATAATACTTTGTGAACCTTATATAAAGCATTATGAATGTGCTTATGATACATTACTCACATAATCCTTGTAGAAAGGGTTACCTGTGCTTTGTGTATTATTGGTGTAAACTGAAAATGCACAGTGCAAACTTGCTTATAATGAATGGCATATACAAAAATGTCTAAAAACAACAATTTATCATAAGTTAATCTACAAAAATACACCTATAGGAGCACTCTGACATGAACTAAAATGTGGGAACTTTGGCAATAAAAAAAGTGCTGTGGTAGAAGAACAGAACGACATTGAAATATCCTCTGAAAAAGTATTTTACTGGGCCCTCAAAATGTAGACATCAACTATACGCACCGCTCTAAAACATCACAAACATTCCTTTTGACCAAAAAAAAAACAACCCACAAACCATCCACGAAATCCATGAAGTGAATAAAGCCTATTAAACATGCGTATTTCAATTCCTCCTTTTGCGTTAGACTGACAGGACAAATGTGTACACACTGCTCACTCACCATATAAAATGTTTCAGAAGAACTCCAGCACAATATGGATGGAAAGACATCCAGTTTTTAAGCTTAAACATATAAAACTCACACATTCATAAAGCACTTCATTCTTTGGTTTAAAGTGCATTTCATATATCGCACACATTCACGTGCCGATGGATGCATTGGGAGTCAGTTAGGGTTCAGTGTCTTGCCCAAAGAAAAGGATGTAGACTAGAGGAGCCAGGGTTAGAACCACCAACCTTTTGATTGAAAGACAACCCGCTCTACCTCCTGAGCCACAGCCACCCCATATTACTCCATGTTGGACAATTTTTTTTTTAATAACACTAAATTATGACAGTTTTAATCATGACACTAAAATAAAAAAAATAATCCTGTCAGGCTACAATAAAATCATAATGCAACAAAATCAGTGCTTGTCAAAGTCTTGCATGGGCACATAATGACGGCAAGACATCTGCCATCTTAAAGGGGTCACCAATAAAAAAGCATTTTCAGCTACTCCTGAGGTAGAGCAGGCTGTCTTCCAACAGGAAGGTTGGTGGTTCGATCCCTGGCTCCTCCAGTCTACACGTTAAAGCGTCCTTGGGAAAGACGCTGAACCCCAAATTGCTCCTGATGCATCCATCCACGTATGCACGATCGTTAAATGGGCTTAAAAGACAGAATAAAGCACTGTATGAATGTGTGCGTAAAAGGGTGAATGAGGCTTGTAGTAAAAAGCATTCTGAGTGCTCAGAGTAGCAAAGCGCTTTAACTACCAGTCTATTTACCATTTGATACAACCAATAAGTACAGTGGGTTGCAATGTACTTTAATGTATGATCGATATATTATTGCGACTGAGGTGAGATGGAGAACAGGCAGGCTTTCACAGTGAGTTCCCACTGGAGGTGTTCCACAAAGCTGTCGGCCCTGGTCTGGGAGAAATTGTCTTTTGCAGACATAAGAGGTCACATTTAGTTTTTTAATTTTGGTTTAATCTCAGTTCAGTTTAGGTTCACGTAGTTTCCAGAGTAGAGTTGCTCTTTTCTGGTTAGTTTTAATCTGTTTTTTATAGTGTCAGTGTTAGCTTTATGATTTTTACTTATAATAATATATGGAGTATTTACCAGGGGCAACATTAGAGAAATTGAGATTAAACATTACAACAGATACACACCACTTTCTTAACTGATCTCATTAAATTTCTTCTCCAACACAGCAGATCATCTCACTCTCTCACCCTCTCACCCTTTCCCTGTATCCTCTTCCCTCACACCAACCCTCTGCTTCACGGTGGTCTTCCTCTTCTCTTCCTGTCCAGCAGCTCCATCTTCACCATCTCTGATGTACTCATTTTTAATTCTTTCCATTCTGATCACTCATTTAAAATCTCAACATCTTCAACTCTGACACCTTCAGCTCCACCTCCTGTGTTGTCAGTGCCACCATCTCCAAACCATACATCATAGCAGGCCTCACTACTGTCTTGTAAACATTTCCTTTCACTTTTGCTGCTATCCTTATGTCACAAAGCACCCCGACACTCGTCTCCACCAACTCCACCATGACTGCAGTCTCTTTTGAGCACGGTCCATTGTTTTGGATGGTTGACCCAAGGAATTTAAACTCATCCACCTTCACTACCCCTACTAGTTTCACTGTCACCGTTCCACCTGCCTCCCTCTCATTCACACACACGTACTCTGTCTTGCTTCAACTGATTTTCATTCCTCTTCTCTCCAGTGCATACCTCCACCTCTCCAGGCTCTCTTCCACCTGCTTCCTTCTCACTTCTCACTCACTACAGATCAGTGTTGTCTGTGAACATCATAGTCCACGTAGACTCCTGCCCGACCTCATCTGTCAACCTGCCCATCACCTCTGCAAACTAGTAAGGGCTCAGAGCCAATCCCAGATGTAATCCTGCCCCCACCTTGAACCCGCCTGTCAGTCACACCTCACCAACTGTCTCGCTATCCTCATACATGTCCTGCACCACCCTCTGCAACTCCTGACTTCCTAAGAACCATGTCTCATTCCCCCACGCTCCTGTCTATCCCTCTTGGGCTTTGTTCACTAGCTGGTAAGTATTAAAAGCAGACACTGAAGTGTCTCATACATGTTAAATTTTAATTTTAACATATGGCACATACAGTTGAAACCACAAGTTTACAGACACTGTGTAAAAAGAAACATTTCTTCCTCACTGTCTGAAATTAAATCAGACTAAACTTCTCCTGTTTTAGGTCAGTTAGGCTTGCCAAAATTATTTCTATTTGCTAAATGCTGCAATAATGAGAGAGAATATTTTAGAGAGATTTTTATTAATGTCTTCAAAGTCAGAAGTTTGCATACACAAAGATTACTATGCTTTTAAACAATGTGGGAAAGCCCAGA
>VUQH01012876.1:0-10097 GCA_015106775.1 Etroplus canarensis
ATATATATATATCATTGTATGGTCTATAAACCATAAATTTGAAGTCTACATAATAAAAAATAGCTCTCTCAAATTCAACCTCAAGCAGACAAAAAGCCCTAAATCTTCAAATGTTTTCTGTCATTGCTCACTAAGGTGACAAAAGCATGTTGCATGTGCATGGGTATGCTCTGCCACTTTACTCCAAGGTTACTACTAGTCCTTAATCAGGAAAACTGTAAGAGATAGATGGGTCAAAATAGTCAGAACAAAGTATGAAGCACAAGTTCTTTAAGCTTAACTTATGCCTCTGTGGTGAATCTAAGTAGAGCCTACCATGTAGCCTATGCAAGTGCCAGTGCAAGTGGCCAATGCTTTTGTTAGCATTTAACTGTGGATGATGTGCCTCTGGCTACACTGACACAATGTGTAGTTGCATTTTGAGAGAGGGTTGTGTGAGTTACAGTGTAGGGCTTGAGAAGGGTTTCTGCTATAATGCACCTACGACATGGGTTAAACCCAGATGCATAAATCCACTGTTATAGAGTGCTTTGGAGTGTGGAGGTTTTTGGAGTTTGGGGTTCAAAATATGATAATCTTGGGTTTTAGATGAATTATGCTTTTGAAAAGGTTTCATTGCAGTAAGATAAGTTGTGGTCAACTTGAGTAATCTAACATCTTCAGTTTACCTGCCTGTCATTAGCTCCACTCTGAGTATAAATGACAAATAGACTTGGAGAGTGAAACAGAAAGGAAAGAAACTAACGTAACAAAATTCAGTAGAGACTTCCACACAGTTCATATGACATGTAGATTTGTGATTAGGTGGGATTCGCACTAGAGCATAAAAAGGCATAAAGTATGAAAACAGATGCAGGTGTAAAGACAAAAGGAGCTACAATCAATTTTTCTTGAATACTCCCTGGCTTTTGATAGTGAACAGCAAGCATTAAGTTGTAAGTTTAGAATTCAGGCTGCTTTATAAGCCAAGGTGTTAAAAGTTCATATGCAATACAAGAACAAAGGATGCATGTCCCAGTGTGAATGTGTCAGTAAAAGAGAAAGACAGCAAGAAAGGATGCAGGAAAAGAGTGTATGTTTGTGCTGCCATGTCAGTATGTCCTTGGTGCCTTCTTCCTATTCAATCTCAGCCATAAATCCTGAGTTAGCCCCTCCCCTCTGCCAAAGCTAAAAGAGTTAACATTAATCAAGCATCGATTAAGCCCCTAACACTGACCAACCTTTATTCACAACACCACCCTATCTATTTCTCGACCCTTTGTGTGTGTGTGTGTGTGTGTGTGTGTATGTGTGTGTGTGGTTGGTTGTACTACAGTTTTATTATTTCATTTATACTAAACTTTATAATTAACCATCTTTCTGATGCCTTTATCCTCTTTTGTAATACCAGAACACTCCCACTAATCCCTATTTTCCTCACAATTCTTTATTTACGAAGTGCATCTTAGCAACCTCTAGAAATACCATGGAAAAATATGAAAAAAACAAAATGCAGGGAAAGGAAAAAAGGAAAAATGAAGAAAAAGAAGAGTGAAGAAAATAAAGCACAATGAATGAGCAAGGAATAAAAAGAGAGATAGGAAACAGAGTGTGGGCAGCTCAATAAAACACAATAGGCCATTGTTCTGACATGACATAACTCACCTGGGCAAAGAATAGGGAAAAGAAGAAGGCTGGGGGTAAAAAAAAGGACACAAGATGAAAAGAAGGATGGGAAGTGAACACTAAGGCAACGTCGAGTGGTAAAATTGTTGTAGGGAAGGAAATCAAGACAGTGAAGAAAATTTTTATCCATCTGCTGTTGTGGTTTCTCTGTCTTAAAAAAGTGGCATATGCACAGAATACCACACGTGTTCAAAAGAGAAGTTTAAATATAGAATTCATGGTAATGTTCCATAAGCATAACAATCTTGGTCTTTAAAAACATAACATTTAGGCCAAACTGGCCAAGTGAATAAAACGAGGTAAAATGAGCATCTAAATGGAAAGTAGAGTTAAGTTGTCTGCAGTTCTTTATAACATTTAGCACTAACAGTTTTGTTTATTAATAAATATTAATAGTAATTAACAAAAAAGTGGAAGCCATGCTACATAATGATAGAACTTTCGATGGTGGAATTTGTGCTCTGGGAGTGCCTGTACTGTACATAATTATAAAAATTTTCACAGTAAATGTTTGTTTTTTCTTCTTTTATAACATTTTCTCCATTCAGTATGCCCTGGGAACCAAAAACAAAAGCACAGAGGAAATTTCATACATTTCAAAAGAGTGTTAAATAGGTATACATACCACTGAGCCCCTAGTTCTAAACATATCTTTAAAACTGCTCACAATTAAAACAATGATTAATTAAGTTGCCACAACCTAAAATACATTCTAAAAGGCTAAGAATAAAGTGCCACTAGATCCTATAATTATTAGATTTTCTATATGTTTTTAAATTAATTTCATTAGTAGCTTATTCATGTGCACACACATTACCTTTGCAGTGGCTTTGGGAAAAAAAAAGAAAAAACAAAAAAATAAGAATCCCATTTTTTAACTGTTTAACTTCAAATTTTTAGGATCATATCTTTCTTTGTCACACATCAAACTAATTTATTATATCCCATTAATATTTTTAGTGGATGAGGCATCACAGTTTTTTTTCCATTTATATACAACATTTTTATATCAGTGAAATTCTGAACTGCTGGCTCCAAACTATTTTTTACTTTTTTGTGGAATAAGACACTGACATTATTCAAAACAGAATGAGGCAAGGCACTTTTTTCTTGTATGAATGGCCTACCCAAAGAAAGATCTGTCTTGACAGATCATTCTCCTTTTGCAATTTAATGTCTAAATATTTAAATTTTTTGTAAAAATCCGGATATTACAAGGCATTCATAAACACAAATACTCAAAGCGTAAGCAAGCTACTCTTGAAAGTTTTCCAGAGTTGTCATGATTAGCTGATGATTGACCCAGAAGATGCAGACAGATTTCAGATACCTTTTAGATGGTTTTATTGAGTGATTGAGGGAAAAGGTGGTTAGTGTGTGAGTGGGTATTGGGTCAGGTGGGACACCACAGGGGTTTGGTCCACGACAGGGGAAGGGGTCCAGCGTCCGACTCTGAATCCTCCAAGGAAATCCAGAGAGAGATTATCCTAGTTGGCAGCAGGTGGGCAGGCTAAGGCTGGGGTGCTAGGAGAGGGGAGAGACAATGCAGCATGATTTTCAACACAAAGCACAGGGTTAAGACCAACAAGACACTTTACTTGAATGTGCCAGACATTACCACTAGAAGCTGACTAATGATCTGGCGATGATGGGGTATGAAGCCGGTCCTCAAATACTGTAGATGATGAGTCTGGTACAGGTGTGTGTGGCAGCTGCTCCAGATGACTGCCGTGCCGCTGATTGGAAGGGAGGGGGGTGAAGGCAGAGTACCGTAGCAGTCTTGACAAGAATACCATCAAAGTGTACTTTCATATTAAGTTAAATCAGTCTTTCAGCTTCACTGGTATGTCTCTTAAAAGCAGTCACTGTTGAGCTTTGGTCTGTTTGTCATATACTATTTATTTTATTTAATTGTGGAACTGTTACAAGGCCTAAGTCCAGACACCATAATAGTCAAATAGGATGCAAAGGATGGGGTGAGATGGAGGCAGATGATCCACTGTGGCAAACCCTAATGGGAGCAGCCAAAAGAATTCTGTTTGCCTTATTGTTCCAATTATATAATGGCATTGCAATTAAGTTTTTTTCTTTTTTGAGGGGGAGGAAGTAGGTTTCCAAGCACATGTACCATTGTGCTGATGAGGAACTGGAATTTGTGCCTTTCAGAACTACCAGTTTCAAAGCATAAAGGAAGGATGGAAAATATCAAACCCTGTTTAAGAAGTGTTTTCAACCTAAGTTTAGACTAAGGAGACTATATTACATGTTGTCATGGTCCCCCCTCTCGGCCCCCCTTCTTGGTCTTCCTCGTCCTCGTTTCTTGTCCTCATCCTTGTCCCTGGCCTTTGGTTTTCCCTCATCCCTAGGTGTCCTCATCACTGTCTGTCTAGTCCACGTTTTATTTTGGTAGTCTGTCTGGTCCCTGTTGCACTTCCCCTCCTTCTGTCCCAGCTGTTCCCTGTTACCTATTGTTCCTGTGATTGGCTGTCTCTGTCTATTTAAGTTTTGCCTTCTTGTCTACCTGTGTCGCGGCATTGTCAGTTCACCATGCCTTGCTTTGGTCTCACTGACTGTCTACTGTCAGGTTGATTTCCTGGCTGGTTCCCACGCCATGCCATGTTTTTGCCACGCCATGCTATGACCTTGTTTCTACGGCCTTGGACCATGCCATGTCAAGTTTAAGTTTCTGCGCCCTTGGATTCACACTTAGGTTTTGTTCTTTGTTTTGTCAAGTATTTATGTTTGGCAATAAAGCCTTTTAGTTAAAGTCAAGTCTCTGCGGTCTGCATAGTGGGTCCACGCCACACCACCTCTCCCACCATGGGAAACCATGACACATATAACCCTAAAAATGTTGGGACTTTGTGTAAATAAAAACAGTGCAATGATTTACAAATCTCATACGCCAATATTTTAGTCACAAAAGAACATAGAAAATACATTAAATGTTAAAACTCAGACATTTTACTATTTCATGAAAAATACTAACTTGTCTTGAATTTGATGGCAACAGTATGTCTCAAAAAATGGAACAAGGGCAACAAAACCCTGAAAAAATAAGTTGTACCAAAAAGAAACAGCTGGTGAAACATGATGCAACTAATTACATTAATTGACAACAGGTCAGTAACGTGACTGGATATAAAGAGCACCTCAAAAAGCAGAGTCTGTCAGAAGTAAAGATGGGCCAAGGTTCAACAATCCATGAGAAACTATCTACAAATTGTGGAGCAATTTTTGAATTATGTTTGTCAATGTAAAATCGCACAGACTTTGAATATTCCATCATTTACAGTAAATAAATGGATAAATGTCTTGCTCCGGCCACAAACCTACACCCAAACAGGTAAGAAGAGCTCACAATATTATCCCATACACCTGAATAAATGTGGTGCAGAATACACAATTTTCCAGAAATTCAGTGGACCAGATTTACAAATAATTTGTCACAATGCAGGTACCTTGTTACTCTGGAAATTCAACCACTCATGTCTCATTTACAGCAAATAAAAAACGCTACGTGCACCTGTAATTATTCACTGTAAGTACGAAACAAGCCTTATGCAAGGTGAAGACCCAAACAGTAGCTTATGAATTAAATATGTTTAGCTCCTCAGCCAAAGCCCCAACCACTAAGGGGTAAATTTAAGTCACACCATGTGTCTAGTTCATCTGCTCATAGGATAAAAGCATTACAACACAAGGAGTGTTAACGGTATATAATAATAGCAACACTCATGGCAACAAAAAATAAAATTGTTGACTTTTCTGAGAAAATATTTACATAAAAATATTGTATAAGAGAGGACAGGACATGGAAATTTCTTATTGGAATCAAAGTATGTCATTACCGATAGGCCTACTGCTTACATTAACTACTTCTTATTACATTCCTGAGAGAGTCAACTCTGAGTTGCTTGCATTTATAGGTAGCGTGATTGCAAAACTGCTTTATTTGTTGATTAGTTTTTCAAATAAACCAGGTCTTGTTTTGCCATTATTATGATTTCATTGTGTTAACTGTCTTGACAAATCTCAAAGCCTCAGTTAAAGATAACAGGTATCACAAAGGTGACTATCAAATTTTTTTGCCACCCTTCAGGATCTGTGTGTATTAACATAAACGGGGACGACTCTTCTTTCACACAAAATGGGTCAATTGAGCACGTCTACTCCCATGAAAGGAATTATCAAAGGGATAGATGGTAGTGATCAGGAAAAAACCCCATAAAAATATAATATGCAACTCTGCTGCTGCAAATTAGGCAAGAGAGCAATGTTGCAGGAAATCACTGATTTCAGGAAGCATAAGCATTTATTTTAACACTTAAACCAGTAAAAGAAACATATTTAGAGGTAATAAATGTATTTTACAGGCCAGTGTGCACTAAGTACTGCTTACTTCTAACTTGACAGCTGCATTTGAAAGCTCAGAAAGTTTAGCATTTAATAATTACTGTATCTGAAAGATACAATTAAACATTACAGACTACTCAGTGTGTTTAGTGCTGACCCTCTCCTACAGCTTAATAAAGGAGATGTGGAAATTATCAATAGTTTGTCACCAGATTAAAGTGAAACTAATTATATTGGTTGAATATTGCCACTGACAAATAGAATACAAATATAGCCAATCAGTTCTCTACTCTGATTTTAAGTAGCTGCGATTCTATGATTGTAAAAGAAACTTATCAGTCGATTAGGACCAAACATACAGCATTCATACATTTTCTGCATCACCATTTGAATATGTGTGAACTCCCGTGCAACACACAGTGTGTGCTGCTGCTGTGACAGCTGGGAATCATTCAGTGATATCAGTAAGATATGCCTGAGTAGGTTGCTTATACAAGCTGTATTCCTTCACCTAAGTCTATAAAGTATAAAAAAAGTACACTAAGTACACAAAGTACACTACAAATAAAATGAACAGTGAAAACGTGGAGTTTCCAGCAGATTTTAAACCAAAACTCTGAACATAACCTGCTCTCAACCAGGTTATAAGTTCAACAAGTTAGCTCAGATTTTGCCAGCTTAAAAGAAACTCAATGAAAACTTTACTGTGCTATGCATAGCTCACTAATCCCCTGATATTATGTCATAGCACACCCCACCTCTTTGGTACCTTCCATGGTTATCTGTTTTGGGATGTATTTTTGTTTGACTTTGGGAACTGTAGTTATAGTTGGACTTTGCTGCCTAAAGACTTGCCTTTTGTCATAAATCCTGAATGCTGTGCTCTGCATTTGGGTCCTCTCTACAGTCAAGCTTGACATTGTATTAATCATTACATGTGTGATAATTGATCCTCTAAAGCTTAAAAAAATAAACATATTGCAAAATGCATGAATTTGTTTGGTTTTTTTTTCACCTGTGAGAGGAAAATGTGCCGGAGCTTTATACTTGGGCGCTCCCTTAACATGAAATCTTTTCTTGCTGCCATTTTCTGCTGTATCCCTAAGCCTTTTAAATGTCATCCGCTATACTCCTTACAGTTTTTGACCTTAGGACCTCTTTAAAGGGCTAAAGATGCTTTGTGAATAACTTTTATCTTTACTAGGATTTAGTCCCAACTTTAAGGGGAAAACGTCTGAAAATATCATATTTCGTAGAAAATTTTCTTCTTTGAATCTTTTTGGAATTGTGTCACTAGGAGCTTCTTTCAGAACTAGCAAGCAGTGGGTATATGAACCCAAGTGTTTACCTTAGTGTAATAATACTGATTTCATTTTGATGTCTTTTAAGGAGGAAACATGCCTTAGTGTAATAATACTCATTTCAGGGACATTTTTTGCAAGGTTTTTATTTATTTTATTTTAAAAGGAGGCTGTTATGTGAAAGTTTGGTCATTATTTTGGTCCAAATTCATTAGGGCTCATCTTGGGGGTGGCAGTGGCACAGTGTGTTGGAGGACTCATTTGGGAGCCGGAGGACTGCTGAGGGCCACCCGCTCAACACCCGCCCGAACCTGGACCCGGTGGCCATCAAAGACCCGTTAGTTCAAGACCCTGCCCTGGGCCCATGTGTGGAGGTGGACCAGGCCAAAAAGACGTCACCCCCTGAGCATTGCCGAGGTACCCTTGAGCAAGGCATCAAACCCCCCACATTGCTCCCTGGCGCCTGAGATGGCAGCCTTGCTCACCGACCTCCCTCTGCATGTTGCATGCTGCATGAAGTAATGCGTGTGTGTTTGTGCATTCAATCTGTAAGGAGTGTCAGCAATTTTGAATTGTCAGCTGGGGATTAATAAAGATATTTGTTTGTTTGTTTGATACACTCTGCAGAAATCCAGTCCCAGAAACATCAGAAAGAAACCTAAAGAAATGGGTATATCCATGGGAGCATGTGGTAGGAACACATTACTGTCTTTCAACGGGTTCAAAGGGGTAGCCTATTATTGTATGGTCTATCAACACCTTCCAACCAATCAAGTGATCAAGTTTCACTGCTACGCTAGTGGTAAAATTACACTTTTTATTTGTGGAGGATTGCTAATTGAATTGCATTTCCGCAATTTTGAGGTCACTGGTTATAACATCCTTAATCAATATTGATGATTTTGGTCCAGATTTTTTAAAATTTATTTATTTTTAAAACTTGTTTATCTGGGCCAAGTGAGGAAAGACATCTGGTTTTCTTCAGTTTGATCTGGCGATTTCAGATAGCTTTCTGACAGGGAAGCCAGCAAAAAAGAAATGTGCTTCTTTGCACAATTGAAAACACCAGCAAGCCACAATCATTCAGGCAGAAAAAGAAGATGAGAGACAGGGAAAAAGCAACAAAAGAGATCCTTCTTAAAAAAAAAAAATACAGCCCACTTTCACCTTTTGTCCATCATTTTTTCTTCATTTCCAAACACTTTTCATCTGTTGTGCATGTTTCCCTTCTGCTGCAGCAAAACCACATCAAGCGATTTATAAGCATGGCTGCCTCTTAAAATGGAACCTAACATCCCATCAGCCTCTCCCAAGGAGGTGCTTTTTACTACTAACACATACACATACAAGAGAGTCGCACAACCACTTCTTTCATCAAATACATACATATATCCTAAGACAAATAACTCACACATGCGCACACACAAATAGATAAAAACTGTTATCTTTTGTAAATTCCATCCACATGTTATTCTAAATCCCTGAAGTTAAATCATTCTCCGTGAAACACAAGATCACCATCTTAAACAAACAAACACTTTTTATGTCAGAGATATTTTGTGCTTTGTGGTGAGGCCTTTCTACAACTTAATTGGTAAAGAGCAATCATAACAGACAGACAAACTAACTCTAACATCTACTCAAAAGGAACAACTACATTCTGCTGATAAAATATACAATTGACATAAATATAGAAGGACAAACAAACAAACAATAAAGTAACAATAGCTTTAAACTGAAAAAAATAAACCAAAAACTTGGCAATGAAATAAGAGACAGACGTGCACACACACAAATAAGCAGATACTGATGCCTCAAATTCAAAGGTAAATCAGTTCCAGTGGTTGCGTCCTGAAAAGTAGTTTGGCCGTCTGGAGATGGATGGTATCCCAGGACCAAACCCAGCACCACTGCAATTACTGAGCTGTAATTTTACTGTCATTGGTGCTTTTGGGTCTTACAGGTTTAGAAGAGAGTAGAGGCAGATAGAGAGACACAGAACAACCTCAATAGAAAAATGTCAGACCAACAAATAGGAAATGTGAATATGTGAATACAGGTGGTGGGCTTTTTAAATGTGCTTCAAATGTAAAAGCTGCCATTTTCAAAAAAAATTAAAGCAATTGTATATATTTTTTTCTGGAATGGGCACAGTTATTTTTGTGGAGGCAAATAATATTAATTCATCTCATCTCATCTTGTACCGCTTTTCCGGGAGTCTCACCGAACTCACCCCCTATTCTGATTATTGGTTTGTGGAAGGCAAATAAAAAAAATCTAAAACCATAGTCAGTGATTCAGGAGCACAGGACTCAATTAAGTTTCCTCACACATTACTGTTTTATTCAGTTCTGTACTTAAAATCATAAAATACCAGCAACCAATGAATTGGGTCTATGTGTCAACACAATACAAATATAGAAGCAAATTAATTTTCTTTTAATTAGTGGCTGTGTTAACCTGAAACTAAGCCATTCCACTTGAGCTGGACTCCTCTGCAGTACTGATGAAGTAATAAGCTGTTCAGTGGAGCACAAGTCACAATAGAGTTGATTAAATGGCTAATTGTGATTGTGCAAAAGAAAAACAAAACAAAGTTCTTCGATAGGTCATTAATGCACTATAACTTTAGGGACAGGTTGACCAACGGAACTGCACGTCTTCAGTTCTGACGAAAGAAATAGAGAGAGAAGATCATTTGAATCAGAAGAAGACTTCTTTTTCACTTTTTTTTTTTTTTTTTTTTTTTTTTATTTTTTAATTTTTTTTAAAGAA